>JAULUF010000028.1:30045000-30087500 GCA_031834385.1 Semotilus atromaculatus
AAAATTGCCCCCAAAAAAAAATCTAAATAAAACATGCATTGTTTTATTTGTTCATTATCCGTAGCATGTATTTGGTACTATTTTAACTGCATGGAAATGAAAATAAATATTCTTTTCAAAATCTACAATAAATCACTTACTAAAAAAACATGCATTCTTTTATTTTGTCCATTATCTGTGTGTATTTGGTACTATTTTAACTGCATAAAAATGAAAAGGTGCAAGAAATAAATATTCTCAAATAAATCACTAATTAAAAAAGCCTGCGTTGTTGTAATATCTGCGTGTCGTGTGTTTTGAGTGGCACTCACACATCAGGATATGTCTCGGGACACCGGACCTGCAGATCCACCGAGACGAAGCGTGTCCCGAGTCCCTTCGGCCGCAGGTTCAGGAACACCTCAGGGGGACGCCGGACCTGCCGATGACATCAGCACACGTGTCACTTCCTGCACGCGGCGCCCCGGGAGCGATATTTTTTTTCACAGGATGGTAGGGGAAGACTCATGAATATTCATTAGGGAACTCATCCCTGATTGGTCTTAACCCCAGTGACTGGTAGGTTTAGGGGCGGGGTTAGGGGGTAGGTCATCAGACCAATCAGGCATGAGTTCTCTAATGAATATTCATGAGTCTTGTCTTCCCCTACCATCCTGGGAAAAAAAATATCGCGCCCCGGGAGTTTCACAGTACGCCACGGATAAATACATGAAAAGCTATGAAAACCCCTGAGATTGTAGTTATGTATAGGTTCTGCAATATTACTAATACATTTTTTTTTTTAAAGGTTAAAAAAATAAAATTAAAAATAAATAAAAAAGCTATGAAAACCCGGCAAAATAAAAGTCTGGTTTAACTTGAAGAAATTGTGACAGAATTATAACACTATTGTAAAGTATAATAGTATCGTTCCTCCCAAAACATTATTCAATTATTAAAACTTAGAATAATATCACAATTTTTCTTTTTCAGTAAAACTCTGTTGTGCAGCATTTTGTTTGACAAAAAAAGGAATTGTTTAAATAAATTGTTAATGTTTTATGCCTTCATTTGATCACCACCAGTTTTGATAATAAATGTGTATTAAATCATAAACCGAGAAAATTTAAATTCTGGTTTCAATTCAATTTATTGAAAATTAATTTAGCGATTAAAATTGAATCCAGAATTTATTATTAAGAATTTAGTAATAATCCGCCCCAAAAAAAAAAGTCTGGTTTAACTTAATTGTGAGAATTAAATTATTATTCTACAGTAGAACGTTCCTCTAAAAGCAGTATTAAAATGTATGTATGTATGTATGTAAACAGAATTTGTTATTAAATAAAAATACCCGCCAAAATAAAAGTCTGGTTTGAAATAGAAATTGTGACAGAATTGAAATATTAATGTACAGTAGCATGTTCCTCTAGAAGTAGTATTAAAAAATAATAAAATTAGAAACACAGATTTTGGTATTAAATAAAAAGTTGACAACCCGCCAAAATAAAAGTCCGGATTGACTTGTGGAAATTGTAACAGAATTAAAATATTATTGTACAGTATAATGTTCCTCTAAAAGCAGTATTATTTTTCTTAAATTAAAAACACAGAATTTGGGAAAAATATAACGAATTTCAAATGGTTTTAAATGTTTTTTTTTTAAACTTCTGATAAGCTTCTGACAACATTGAGCTAATTACCATATGACACGCCCACATTTTCATATCTAAGCACTGCAATTGGGCAAGGACGTAGACATTGAAATGAATAATGATATTATGTGGACTTAAAATGACTACGAACTGAACATGAGCTCTCAAAGACACATTGATGTCATTTCTGAATATAAAATCAATACCTTCCATGGATCTTCCGCTCGTATATCAGTAAAATCCTCCCCGTAAATCGATGACAGCGCCTCGAGCTCGTTCTCCTGTTGAAGAGAGTAATCATTCATCCTGCATGATGAGCTCAGCACTCACACACACTCCTCAACACCATCGCCGAGCCCAACAGTGCAGAAAACATTCATAAAACTTCTCATGTGGAGGCATGTAATCACAACAGCCGTCGCGTCGCGTGGCAGCGTCACGTCACGCTCGTGCGTCGCACTGATGACGTGTGCGCGCACGCTGCAGTTCCTCCTCCTGCCACTGAGAGGCGCTGTTGCTCTTCACAAAATATTTATATTTCATTTTTTTTATTTATACAGTATTATTTTTTTGCAGAAATGTGTTACACGTAAACTGAAAATTCTCAGTAGCTTGTTCTTTCTCTAACACACACATATCTTTCATACGTACACGAGGACTTTCTCATCCTAAGCTCCTAGACTCACATATTATATTAAAAATGCACAAAATCAAAGTATTTTTAAATCCAACCTAAAAACTCACTTTTTTAGGTTAGCTTTTTCCTAATGGTTTTAATTATTTTGCATTCCATTGTGTTATTTTGTTTGTTTTTTGTACACTTTGTATTTCTATCTGTGTATTTTTTTACTTTTACTATTATTTATTTTTCTACTCTTTGTATTTTTATCATTTAAAGTGCCTTGAGAATCTGCTTTAAAGGCGCTATATAAAATAAAGTTCATTATTATTCCTTTCCTATTGCTCTTCCATGACAAGGATGTTCAGTTTCTACATTTAGTCATTGTGAAAATTGCAGACAATTGTACTTTACACAAGTGCCATAACACATGCAATTTCCTTAAATCAATAAGAAATTCAAATTTGATGTGAACAAGAAACTATTTGTATTGTTTTTTTGGGGGGGGCTGAGAGAACTGTAAAAGAATGTGTTTTTGTGCTTATATGACGACATGTGTTGGTAGACATCATCATAAAGCTGTGGAATCTGTCTCCTTCACTCGTGTGTGTGTGTGTGTGTGTGTGTGTGTGGACAGAGCAGAAACCTATTAATAGTCAAAGTCTCAAGCTGTGAATATGAAGGAGGAACACACACTCATTCTCAATCACGCTGTCCTTAAAACACTCGTTTACCGCTCAGCATTCTGGGAGATTCCATGCGAAATACACCCGAATGTTTATTTTTGCATATACATTTCTTTGTTTTAGATACAATTCACCCACTGTTACACATTTGCATCCAGATTCCCATAATATACAAATAAATACACATTTTCATAGATTTTGAGTTTTATTTTTAATTTTATTGTATTCTAGATATTTGATAGATAGATAGATAAAACTACATATGTACTTATTTATTGCTCTTTAAGGTACATTACCCTCCTATATTTTAAATATTTTTATTTATTACATATATAGTTATGGCACTACATCTGGCTCTCATATTTGGTTAAAAGTCTATTGTCAGATATAAAAGATATTGTCAGAATCTGGTAAATGTGCTTTTTCTGTTTGTTTTTTTTAAATGTTTTTTAAAATAAATGTGCCAACCTTGAGCACTTTTAAATGTCTCTTGCACAATATTTTAAAGGACACTTGCAATTGTTTCTCTTGATTTATTTAATTTTGAATGTGTAAATTGTGGTGTTGTCATGTGTGTGAATCTGTGTGTCGTGTCCAGGACTCTCTGGAAGAAGAGAGAGCAATATCTCAAAGTGATTCTCCTGGTTAAATCAAACAAAATTCCTTTATGAATGTCTGAGTTTGACTCGAGATCTATTTCAGTTCTAGTTCTGAGTAAACGACAGGGACGAGTTTGGAAAAGCGTCTCAGGATCAGGAAGAGGATTTGACGACTCCACATGTTGCCATAGTAAGGGAGAATCTCCTAATGAGGATCGGGATCTCTGAAACACACCAATGGGACGTCCCGTCACACACACTCACACTCCAACACCTGATGAGAACTGTGACCCTAAAAGGAGAGAGCTGAGCCAATCAGAGCGCGGCTACAACCCCGGCTCAGCCAATCAGAGCGCAGGAGAGGGCAGAGGGCCAGGCGCGCGCTACTCTCAGCTGTTAACCACATTTAGGGTTCGAGCACACATGCCTGAAGCCATTGACATATACAGTATTCATCCTGGAGAGAGCGAGGAGCCTCTAAGATGTTGCTAAAAAGAGACCCGGCAAACCCTACTTGACATCTTTAGGCAGCCTGTGTTCGTAAAACGCTGAATAATCACGATTATATGCAGAGACTGCTGACTATGGGCCGCTGAAGCTCAGGCTGGGTCCCAGCAGAAACACACAAATTACACACTGACATTTATGTGCTTTTTTAATGCAGGAATTTTTTTACTGGATGAAGACCGGTGTAAATGTTTCAAACATTTCTGCCTTTATCCAATACAAAAAGTGAAAGGCACTTACAATGATTTAAATATGATCCCCACACACAACGAAAGTGTAAATGTTTAAAACATTTCCAAAAGCAACCCTGCATTTTATCCGCAACCCTGCATTTTATCCAATAAAAAAGTGAAAAGCACTTAAAAAGTGACAATAATATAACATGCACATTACTGTTTTTTACGTATATAATCTTCGCACGAGATATGCAAGAAAAAAAGTTGGCTACTGTGTGGTGAAAACATGTCAAATGTTGTCAACTATTATTAAAACTATATTATATAAATAATATATATACACAGTAGTCGACATTTGAAGTGAATCAAAAAAGTTCATCAAAGTTGTCTAAGAGAAGAATGTATAACTTTGATGATCCACTTTCAATGTTGACTACTGTATATGTATATATATTATACTATATTATCATGTCAAATATCTATCTATTATAATATATAATCTGCATTTTACCCAGAAATCTCCCACGTAAATGACTGGCGCTCTGCCCGCTATCTCTAAGGAAGCGTTTCTTAATTTTAGGGCCCCGTCGAGATCAGATTCAGGGGTGGAGGGGGTTATTTTCTCATTTTTATTTTTTCTTGCCTGCTCTTATTTGGGCTTGTGTGAACCCCAGGCCCCGCCCCGGCCCCCAGGAGCCGCTCTTATTTAAAGGCCCTGCTCACCTTCTCTCTCTGTCCCAGTGGAAGCATCAGTCTTGTGATAACAACTTGGTGAGTCCTGCGAACGTCTTCCTCAGATCTTCTAGACTCAGCTTTCCAGTGCTAGTTAGAGTACGAGAACGGATAACAGCGACTTTACCATTTTTGTCGGAGCGGATAATCTTAGGTTTTGATTTGATAATGCATCTCAGTGTTTTTAGTGCAACACTGAAGCATCGTAGTGCATGAATGAAACTAGAGAATGCAATGACAGCTGCGACTGGAGAAAGTGAGAAGACTTGGAGCCCTAAATAGAGCGCCTGTTAAACTCCTGCCTTTCTTTGGCATTAGTGTAGTCTTGAGCTGCAGATATGGTTTCAGTAACCCTTCACGGGCAGGAGAGAAGAACGGCTTTAAATCATTATTTAACTGTAGAACAGCATGTGTGTGTTTGGTGTCTGACTGTGTGATGCTTCTTTCTCAGACCACCCAGAAAACCAACCATGTGCGACGACGAGGAAACTACCGCCCTTGTGTGCGACAACGGCTCTGGCTTGGTCAAGGCTGGGTTTGCAGGAGATGACGCTCCTCGTGCCGTGTTCCCCTCCATCGTCGGAAGACCCCGTCACCAGGTGCAACACTTCTGCAACAACAACACAGGGGACACACGCTCACATACATCACATCAGCTTTAATTCACTTTATATTCCACTGGCTGATTGAAGCATTTTTTTAAATGCTATTTAAATATGCAAATTAATGCATTGTCTAATTAAATATGCGGCCTGACATAAAGCCTTTATCTATAATGCATTATAAAGGTAGTCATAATGTGCATCACAATGCATTACATATTTTCATAAATAAAGTTAAAATTCATTATAATATTCAGATTCTTTGTTATATCGCGTTTTTTTAATGCATTATACTTTCTATACTAACTGCGGTTACAATTTTCATGAGACCATACAATGCATTATAAGATGCATTACAGGGCATAATTAATGCATTAAAATACTTTTATAATGCATTATACATTAAAGTGTTAATATGCATTTTCAAAAGCATAGTCTAATTAAATATGCGGGTAACACTTTACTTAAAGCCTTTATCTACAATACATTATAAAGGTAGTCATAATGTACATCATAATGCATTACATAGTTTCATAAATAAAGTTAAAATGCATTGTAATATTCACAGATTCCTTAATACATCTGAAATTGGTTGTTTGACACGTTTTAATGCTTTATATTTTCTGTAATGTATTATAAATGAGGTTACAATGCATTCTATGATGCATTACCACCAGGCATAATTACTAATATAATTACATAAATACTTTTAGAATGCATTATACAATATAGTGTTAATACGCATTTTCAAATGCAGTGCCTAATTAAATATACATTGTCAAATGCATTCTCTTAAATATAGCAATTTGCATAAATTCCCAATTTCATTAGAGTGAACGTTTTTTCCAGAGAGTATTCTGGATTTCTCTTTACATCACTCCACGAATCAGCCGGATATTTTCATCATGTTATTTTAGGATTAAAACCAGGCGAATGATATATGAACAACCCTTGAATATAAATATGAATAAAACTAAAGTCTGGCGTGTGTAAAGCTGGAGATTTCTGACTTGAAATTACTCTAATAGATCAAGTGCAATAAAATAAACACGTGTTTTCTTTCCGCTATAGTTATGAACATTTGAAAATGCATGTTAACACATGCATTAATTATGCATCTTATAATGCACTGTAACCGCAGTTATGAAAAGCCAAATCGCTGTGAAAAGTGTGTTTGCGTGTGATGTGTGTGTTGATCATAGACTCTCTAACCTCTAAACTCTCTCGCTCAGGGTGTGATGGTCGGCATGGGTCAGAAGGACAGCTATGTTGGTGATGAGGCTCAGAGCAAGAGAGGTATCTTGACCCTGAAGTATCCCATTGAGCACGGCATCATCACTAACTGGGACGACATGGAGAAGATCTGGCACCACACCTTCTACAATGAGCTGCGTGTGGCCCCTGAGGAGCACCCAACCCTGCTCACCGAGGCCCCACTCAACCCCAAGGCCAACAGGGAGAAGATGACTCAGGTAGCCTACGGATGAGACCTACACACACACACACATGAGTCTCACACTCCTCACAGGGTTCATAACACTGAGTCTTACCTCTTGCAGATCATGTTTGAGACCTTCAACGTTCCCGCCATGTATGTGGCCATCCAGGCTGTGCTGTCCCTGTACGCTTCCGGCCGTACCACTGGTCAGTTATTAACACTCTTCACACACTCCTAGACAACACACAGAGTGAGCCGAATCAGTATTATTGCACTCGGGAAAAAAGGTACAAGCGCTTCTATTGGGATGGAAACCTTTCAAAAGGTTCACCTATGTAGCAAATTTACCTCTAAAAGGTGCATATAAGTATCTTAAATGTGCATATTATTACCAAAAGAGCACATATTAAAACCTAAATAGTGCATATTATAGTATGTTTCGAAAAGATGTCGCCCCTGTGACAGCTTTTGTACCTTTTTTTCTGAGACCTTTTGCTGTTAAAAAAAAATCCTGCAGAATCTTATTTTTTTTTAATCCAGTAGGATCTAATTTGATTATTAAATCTGATTGGATTGTTTCGCATTGGACTAAGAGATAAAATCCGATTCTCTTTGATTGTTATTCTTGCAGGAACTTATTGACATAGGCCTACTATTGCATTTATTTACAGACGATTTATTTATTTTCTGGAATCCTGTACACATTTCTTAGCATTATTATTATTATTTTGACTAGGCCTGTGTTATTCTTTAAACAATCCCAGCTAACAAAAATATGTTCTAAGAACGTTTTAACAACGTACACGTGAAAACGTCCAGTTTTTTCTTCTATTTTAAATGAACATTCCATTGTATAATTCTTCAAACACTGGGAACGTGACTTTCGAATGTTCTCTGAACGTTCTGAAAAAGTAGCAACATTTAAAAACGGCTGACAGACAGGTGTGTGTGTGTGTGTGTGTATCACTGACGTCACCCGACCTGTCTGATCACGTGTCTCCAGGTATCGTGCTGGACGCTGGTGACGGTGTGACCCACAACGTGCCCGTATATGAGGGTTACGCGCTTCCCCACGCCATCATGCGTCTGGATCTGGCCGGTCGCGATCTGACTGACTATCTCATGAAGATCCTGACAGAGAGAGGCTACTCTTTCGTTACAACCGGTGAGTAGCGGTACTTACAGCACAGGTGCATCAGGTGCGAAAGCCTCGGAGTAACACACACACCTTAATGCATCTCCACAGCTGAGCGTGAGATCGTGCGCGACATCAAGGAGAAGCTCTGCTATGTGGCTCTGGACTTCGAGAACGAGATGGCGACCGCAGCCTCCTCTTCCTCCCTGGAGAAGAGCTACGAGTTACCCGACGGACAGGTGATCACCATCGGTAACGAGCGCTTCAGGTGCCCCGAGACCCTGTTCCAGCCCTCCTTCATCGGTGCGTGTCCTCCCGCTGCCCCTCAGGTGTGCTCTCCTGCTGGGATGGCTTGAAACTCAACTTCTCTCTCTCACCTCAGGTATGGAGTCTGCTGGCATCCATGAGACCGCTTATAACAGCATCATGAAGTGCGACATTGACATCCGTAAGGATCTGTACGCCAACAACGTGTTGTCCGGTGGAACCACCATGTACCCTGGTATTGCTGACCGCATGCAGAAGGAGATCACTGCTCTGGCTCCCAGCACCATGAAGATCAAGGTGACACACATTTAATGCACTTCACAATTAATATGTTACCTTAAGTTTAACCTTCATCCTTTCCTCGCCCTTTAAATTACTAGATTTGATCAATAAATAAATAGTAATTTAAGCACATTCTTTAAACTTAAATTCAAAATAGCTTTTGTTTGTCTTTGCCGACCTCTAGTGGAAAAATAATAATAATATAACATGATTTCACGACTCTTATAGCTTTATATGGAGCAAATGAGCTGTTCCGATAAAGTCAGTTTATCTTCAGTGTGCATTCAGATACACATGTAGACAATATAAATATTTTTTTGGTAAAGTTTTAGTATCTTTAGTCTGAACTTGAAGCATTTTTAGGTTTTTCTATGTGCACCATTCATTCCTAAGCGAGTCAAATTGAGGGAAGGATTTGTTACTTTTTAAAATTTCAACCACAAAACTCCTCAAATCCATTTTGTTTTTGTTTTTTGTGTACTCGTGGTTCAAGTGCGACAAAAGTCCGGGTCTTGGACCCCTCTGATGAACACTCAATAAATAAAAAAATTTGAGGTCAAAAAGAATTTCTGTTTCAGGTCAAAATGTCCAGTGGGAAATGCTTTTGAAGCATACAGGATAATATTGTCTGTATGCAGTGGATGCTCTGAGTTTAATCCCATCTCTCTCTCTCTCTCTCTCCAGATCATTGCTCCTCCTGAGCGTAAGTACTCCGTCTGGATCGGTGGCTCTATCCTGGCTTCCCTGTCCACCTTCCAGCAGATGTGGATCACCAAGCAGGAGTACGACGAGGCCGGTCCTTCCATCGTCCACAGGAAGTGCTTCTAAACCAACAACGATCTCTCAGTCTCAGCCGTACATTCGTACTGTCTCTTTTACTGTATATACATGTAATGTTGTAATAAAAACAGATAACTGATAATAGACAACAGCGTCTTGAGTGATCACTGGCCTGTTTTTGCACGATTGCAATGCATTTGGAAAAAATTATGCAAAATGGTAAAAGCATACTACTATACATGATATGGTACTGGATAATAATTACATGCACCACCGTATTTACACAAGTTCTTAAAAGAATATCACAATATGTTTCCTAAACTAAAAATATAGGTAATGCACTGCATGACATCATTAATGCAAAACTAAGTTCTTAAAATAATATCACAGTATGTTTCCTAAACTAAAAAAATATATATAATGCACTGCATGACATCAATAATGCAAAACTAAGAATATCACAGTATGTTTCCTAAAATAAAAAAAATATATATAATGCACTGCATGACATCAATAATCCAAAACTAAGTTCTTAAAATAATATCACAGTATGTTTCCTAAACTAATATATATATATATAAAATGCACTGCGTGACATCAATAATGCAAAACAAACATTTTTCTTACAAAAAAGTAGCATTATGGTAAAATAGTAGTGCTGGGCAACGATTAATCACATCCAAAAAAAAAGTTTGTGTTTACATAATATATGTGTGTGTACTGTGTATAATTATTTTGTATATATAAGTACACACACATGCATGTGTATATTTAAGAAAAATGTGTTATTTCTTTATAAAATATTAATATAGGCTATATATATATATATAAAAAGTATATAAATGCAAATATTTCTTAAATATATATATGCATGTGCGTGTATTTATATATACACACACAATAATTATACACAGTACACACACATATTATGTAAACAAACTTTCATTTTGGATGCGATTAATCGTTGCCTAGCACTATAAAATAGAGTTGCAAAGTTAACCTTTATTTTTTTATCTCAAGTTCCTCGGAATAAAGATGTACCGATATGGATAATTATCTCTCGCTAGTAGGCCTACAAGCTTTCAGGACTGGCGTTGTTGTTGTTCAGGAAATGCGTGTGATATT
Source organism: Semotilus atromaculatus (assembly GCA_031834385.1). Classification (NCBI taxonomy): domain Eukaryota; kingdom Metazoa; phylum Chordata; class Actinopteri; order Cypriniformes; family Leuciscidae; genus Semotilus; species Semotilus atromaculatus. Next base: position 30,055,583 of record JAULUF010000028.1, read on the forward strand.
ATGTTGCACTGTCGCTTTAACATCTGCTGCGCCATCAATCACGCGTGTCACGCTCCAGAGGGGCGGGCTCATCTGAGAAGGAACCAACATGTGACTACTCGCAACCCAATCAGAGTGCAGGAAACGCCTGAGTGACGTAGGCAGGGCGAAATTTGAACGTCTCTTTCCGAGCTGCCGTTGTGAAGACGGGAAATACAGCGCACAGACAGAAACAAACATCAGATTTATATGGCGACATTTAGACTTAAAGGCGCGTTATTTTATTTTATAAAATGATGTTTATGCGCAGCACACCCTGGAAACCTAATATGAGATGCGTTTGGTGACTTTGATCGGTTGTTTTTATTGAAATGTGTCGAGGAAAAGTAAACTAACCATCTGTTTGTTTGTTTGTTTATTCATCACATCCATAACGTTTATTTTGCTTGGTTGTAAACTTAAAGCAGCCTTTTAGTCTATTTTCCTCATATTTCGAGCCGTTTTAACGATTTTAGACGTCGTTATGAAGGTTTTGGAGAGAAATGTGGTTCGTCTGGCAGTAGTTCAGCATCTTCGGTCCGTTTATGGAATAAAAATTAAAAACTGGAATAAAATCAGAAACAAACAGACATCGGCGAACACGGTGAGTTTATACTTACAGGAATGTGATTCCCGAAATGCTGTACTTTTGTCACATTTATTAATAATAACCAGGAATAAAGCAATATATGATTGGACAATTATTGAAATGGTCTGCAACCAGACTTTTGTGTATTTATTATTAATGCTCAATATTCAGTAGTTGAAAGTTTTTCTATCTGTTCAGAGAATCTATAAAGTCACCAACTGGATGATCAACTTCCTGTTCACGTGGTTCACTGTAATAAAGAGATCAATTCACATCTTAAAGGGACAGTTCATCCCAAAAAAAAAAAAAAAATCCGGTCATAATTTACTCGCACTCAAGTTGTTCCAAACCTGTACTAGTTTCTTTCTTCTGTTGAAAGAATGTTTTTTTAACTAAACAGTTGACGGCACCCATTGACTTCCATGGAATCTTCTTCCTATAATGGAAGTCAATGGGTGCCATCAACTGTCTGGTAATGTAAAGTAAAGACACATTTTTGGGGGGTTTAACTAACTTTAAACAAAAATGTTTAAAAAAAAATCAGTTCATTAGTGTATTAACACATTTACAGTGCAAAACACCTATTCTATACAGGTGTGTGTGTGTATGGCTTGTTTGTGATGTTTGCATTTGAAAAAAAAAGTCTATATGGCCTTTGACCTCAGCATCCATTCCTTAGTCTGTATTTCTCTGTACATTTAATGTTGAAAATACCTATTTCCTAAAATCTTTCTATCACATTTGGCTGTAAAATCATAGAAATAAATGTGCTTAGTTACATAAGTCACTGGCCTGTTGTCCGTTTGATGCTGGTCTTCTGATCTGTGGCCCGGCTGTGTAAATGAAGGAAGTGCTGCAGATTTTAAACACACAGTGCTCCGCTTGTTCATGTTCTCCTGAACAGATGCTCTTGTGCTTCTAGGTGCGGGTGTTTGGCGTGGCGCTCGAGGGTTTGCCACTCTGCCATGTGTTGGACTACGGAGACGTACCCTGGTAAGACTGAGGACAACATTTACTGGCTCACACACTGAGGCTTTTTAATATGTGTAATGTTGTAAGAGCTTAATGCTGAAGGCTGTGTTCATTATTTATGAAATTAGGGGTTTTTATCACTCTGTCCCTTTTCATTTTGGGGTGAACGATGCCTGTAAGTGTGGCACCATTTATCACATACTTGTAATGTCTGAGGCGAAACGATCTATAAACGATCAGCGATCTCTTGGTGTGAACGGCTTTAATTGAGACATGCATGATTGATCTTCAAGGGGAAGCTGTCTTCAGTTTAGCCGTGGGCTTTACTCGAATCCAGTACGGTCAAACGCTTTTTAGTGCAGTGAGACTCTGTGGAATGTGGTAAAGGATACATGAAATAAGCAAAATATGCCCAATAAAATAATTTAACATTTTATCTAAATGTTGCCTGATTCTTTGGACATTTACATTATTTTTTTATTGCATTTTACTTTTTTGTTTATAGTTTGTTTACTTGCCCTATAAATATATTTGATAGATGTATACATATTTTATATATGTCCCTATAAAATGATAGTAACATTTATTTGTATAAAAAAAGTAACAAAAATATTTGATTTTTTTATTTTAGTTTTGCCCTATACTGTAGTTTTAGTTTTATTATTGTACATTTTATTTATTTGCCAAGTATTTCCCTATAAAATTATAGTAAATTATATATTATTTTCCCTATTGCACCATATTTTATTATTTTAATTTTTTTTGCCGTTTCCCTATATTTTAGTATTTTATTACTTTGTGTATTTTTATTATTGTTTTATATTATTTAATTTTTTTTCTCCTATATTTTCCTATAAAATGATAGTAAAATATATTTTATTTATTTGCGCTATATTTCATTATTTAATTAAGTTTTATTTTCTATTTCCATACATTTCATTATTATTGTATATTTAATTATTATTTAAATGTTTTTGCCCTATATTTCCTTACATAAATATATTTAGTTTTATTTATTTGCCCTATATTTTATTTAATGAGAATTTTCGCCCTATGTTTCACTATATATATTTAATGATTATTGTCCTGTTTTATTCTGAAGTGTTTTTGCCCTGTATGTAGAGTTCACGTGTCTCGTTGTCTTCAGCTTTATAGTCGATGCTTGTACGTGTCTCATGGATCACTTGGACACGGAGGGCCTGTTCCGGAAGTCCGGTTCTGTTGTGCGGGTCAAGAGCCTCCGGGTGAGTGACTGACCTGTACTGTACACCCCCCAGACACTGATGATGTGCATCACAGCGGGTGTGTTGTTCTGTGACCGCAGGCCAAACTGGACCAGGGCGAGGACGGCCTTCCCACGGCTCTCCCGCTGGACATCGCCGGCCTCCTCAAGCAGTTCTTCAGGGATCTTCCCGAGCCGGTTCTGACCGTAGAGCTGCACAGCGGGTTCCTGAAGGCCCAGGAGTTGCCCTCGGAGGAGGAGAGGACCTCGGCCACGGTCCTGCTGTCCTGTGTGCTGCCCGACAGGAATCTCAACACGCTGCGCTACTTCTTCAGCTTCCTGAAGACCGTCTCTCAGCGGTACGGCTCTAATCTCTCGTTATGCTAATTAATAGGCTCGCGGATGATTCTGCACGCATGTGATTCGCGGATTAACTGCTAAATTGAACCATCATAGTGTAAATTTATAATTTGCATGTTTTGTGTTGCCAATTTACACATTCAAACAATTTTTAAACACAGAAGAGGAGATATCGCTCGAACACCGAACTGATTCCTCTTTCCGTTTCCTTGAACGGACACTAAACACCCGTGTCTGCAAGTATTCTCTCGGTCATGTCATAAATGAACAGTTGAGACAGAATCCGGGTGTTTGTCAGTATATTCAGTCTTAAAGTGACAGCAGCCTAATATTCCTGCTGTTTCCTGTGTCATTGATGTTAATAAAACAACAAATCCAGCTTTAACAAAGACTAAACTATATTTAATTTCTACAGTGAACAAAATGTATTTTACATTTAGGCTTAATTATTCATTTCTGTACCTGAATACTACTGTTAGACTTTGTAACTTTATTTAGTATTAATCTCTGCTTGTAGTTTATTTTATTACTGACTGTTCACTTGTTATAAGTTTTGAACCTTATCAGTTAAGCTGATCCGAAAATAATCCGATCCGTGGCTCAAAAACCGTAAAATGATCCGAAACGTGAATTTTGTGATCCGTTCCACCACTATTAATTAATGACTAAAGCATCAGTTCTTCAGTATTATCTTCTGGGCTTCAGGAAATGAGCGAGCTGATTAATATCCCTCAGATATCAGACCTATTATTAATCTGTATATATTAGATAAGTGGCAAGAGGACACGTGCAAGAATAATAAGATGTATGAGATTTATCCGGAAATTTCAAACAGACTTTTAATCACTCTTAACTAGATCTGATCCAGTGTTCACCAGATGTGTATGGGTCACACAAGTTTGACTTAACTTGGCTGAAAAAAGCTTGCTTTTTATCTGAAACCCAACTCTGTGCATGTTTTGTAAGATCCCCCTCTCTGTTAAACACTTTATTGGACTGTCCTGGGGATAATACTAGTAGAATGCTCTTTTATGAAGTTATTTCACTTATTTAGTAAGATTATGCCTGAAAAGGTTTTGGATTTATTTAATTTTATCATATGTTCATAAAAAAAAAAATTATATGACTTGTTTGTTTGCTTGGTTTTATTGTATTTATGATATTTGCATTTTTGTGATTACATTTTTGCCATGAAAATAGCCTTCGATGCTGACATGGCATTAACTAAAACTATCTGAATAGCAGGTTCTTTTCAGAAGCCCTTTTGTGTTTACATGCATGTAAAGTGTGTGTGTGTGTGTTGCTCCTTCATTTCAGATGTGCGGAGAACAAGATGGACAGCAGTAATCTCTCGGTCATCTTTGCACCGAACCTCTTCCACTGTGCTGACGGTGGAGAAAAGATGAGCAGCAACACCGAGAAGAGACTCAAGCATCAGGCAGCGGCTCTACAGTGCCTCATAGACAACGCTCAACACCTGGGTATGTGTACGCCGTCACTTATGTAATTACAATTACATGGTATTAATCCATACCTAAGATACTCACTCATGTCAATCAGGGGTTCTTAAGCCTTTTTGTTTTTAGTCAGCTGGACACAGTTATATAAAATATATACTTTGAGCTGCTGTGAGTGGAGGCGGGGCTAATTTGCATATTCATAGAACAGCACATACTTAATGAGGCAAGGGTGTCGCGTTACATTCAAGATATTTGAAGACATGAAGAATTTCTTTCAAGGAAAAAAACGCTCAAATATGTATTTTTGGTGAATAAAGATGAGTTTTAAGGGATACAATTATTGACTACAGGGGGACTTTACTTTTTTAAATCAAAACAATTCGCAATAAGGTGTCTACAATTATTCACATTATTTTAAAGCTCCCACAATAACAATATCGTGCAAGTTATTGTGCAAGAATACATTCAACATGCTTCATTACCGAAGGCGTGTGATTTAATAAATTAGTAGCTTTTCATAAACTCCCCAATTTCAGTTTGGGAAACCCTGATGTACATATAACATGATGAAAATGTAATGGATTTGTGCATTTATTATGTGTTGAGTTACTCCAGTGAAAAGCAGTGTGTGTGAGAACAGTACCGCTAACCCCGTGTTCGTAGGTGCGGTTCCCCCGTTCCTGATGGAGAAGGTTCCAGCCATGTTGGGCTGTGATGCGGCTGTGTTTTCTCCAGCTTCAGTGTCTCTAGAGGAGAGTAACGCTCACTCAGACCTGAAGAAGAGCAACAGACGCAGTTTAGGAGGTAAGAAGCGTGTCTAACGGGTCATTCGATCAGTTTCATCACATGACTGCTTTGAAGGGAAGCAGATACGGTTAATAACACGGTTCGTATAAGTAGTTTTCGCTTAAAGTGCTTGAATTTGGGAAATGTAAGTTTGGGAAAACCTTGAAAACGGACATATTTCTGAAAAGGTGCTTGAAGTATTGGAAGACAATAGGCTAGAAAATAGTGTTTTTTGATAATTTTTCTAGCTATGATCGTGATTGCTCATATAATTATTCAAGTATATGATACAGCTTTAATTCTTCAGGTTTATTATATATTTAAGGGAGAAAAAAAATCAGTTTCAATGGTTCAAGTTTCCACAGCCATTGCATGTGCTGTACTTTATTTGTACCATTTTGTTGTATTATTTTTATTTATCTATTTACCTTTTTATAATTTGAAACATAATAAAGATATTGTTTAATAAGTGAAATCTCTGATTGTTGTCCTTGAACTAAAAAAGTAGAGCTTGAAAAGTCCTGAAGTTTTTGTACAAACCCTGTAATAATGATTTGAATGAAGGCATATAATTTAAGTTTTCTTTAGTTGAGTGGGTTTGTTTTGTATTCCAGATGTGGTAAATGGAGCTCTGAATAGGTTTAAAAGTAGTAGAACCCCAACAAATACCCCTCAGTCTGATGGAGCAGGTGGGTAAATGTTCTCCTCAGATCCGCTCCAGGGTTTCTCATCTTCACAGCGTAAATGTAACGAGCACGTTGAGTTTGAGATGGCTTTATGTGTGCACACTTTCATGTAGATGTTCCTGTTTACATTATGGCACGGCATGGATGATATACAGCGTAATGTTTGTCTTCTGGCGCTTGTGAGAATATGTTCCCTCTACTTTTGGTTAAACCCTTGTGCGTCAAATAAAAAAAGTTACAGTGTGGTCCATAGTGGACAAAGATGTCCTAAAAACTGAAGCTTGGGAGCACAGACTTTAAGTTTGGTCTCATTTTTATTTTTAGACATGTTGAACTCTGAAACTGTTAGAAAATCAAAGCCATAAATCTAAATAAGGCATGTTCCAAATTTGAGGTTGATATCTCAAAATTAGCTTTCAGTTTTTCTCTGTTATTACAAGCACACACACACGCACGCACACACACACACACAATTATAGCTGCATAATTTATCCAGTTGGCTCTATAATATGCAGAAAACAGGAATAAAGCGCATATTTGCTTTATAGGCCGAACCTGGGAAAATGGCCATGGTCTGATAACAAATAGTACAAATTAAAATTTTGAAGCCTTGCCAACAGAATGAAAGCCTATTAACAAAGATTGCATCATTTTATAGTTAAATGGCTCTGGGATTAAAATATTGCAGTTTCAATGGGGATGTTTTTGTCCAAAAGGTCCCTGAGTCCAAAATAGATTTCTTTATTTTTATGGAAATGGGAGTGAAATAGTAAAATTCCAATAAAAATACACACCTGTGCCAAAATAAATGCAGTTGGCATTAACACAGGCAAAATGATTAAAAAAAACCGAACGTCCATAAGGTCGCACAAGGGTTAAATGATTTCTGCTCTATTCTCAGTCGCTTACGCAAATCTTTGCTTGTCAATCTGACACTATTGTCTCTATCGTAAATTCCTTGTGTTGAATCTATAGCCTGAGCACGTATGGAAGAATAACGTGAATCTCCTCAATAACTCGAGTGCTTTTGAGTGAATTTGAGTCTTCTTCCTTCAGTTTTCTCCATGGCCACTCCTGTCATCATAACTCCAAACTCCAAGCGCAAGCTCCCGCTGGACTCGGCACACACTCACGGCTTCTCCGGCAAGAAACGCCGGTCCATCAAGAAGAACCTCGGCCTGGAGCTGTTCCCAAACACTCTGTTTGGAGGATCTTCTACGCCCGGATCCGGTGAGCTTCATGTCAAATAAAAATACGAATTTCGAATATTCGTCGCATTTAAAAAAAAAAAAAAAAAAAAATCCTGCACATTTGAATGCAAAAACAGTGCATTTTAATTTTTGGTGTGTGGAGAGCGAGCGATGACGTAACTGACACGGTGTGTTTTTGTTAGCGTATCCAGTATTCAGCCAAGCTAAGTTACAACTTAGCCTAGGTTTGACGTAAATGGGCACTAAGGCTACGTTTACACATAGCCGGGTATTTAGAGAAACGAATATTCTGAATAATTTTCAGAAATCTCCACTTTGGCCGGAGTTTTTAGAAATAATCGTTTTCTGTGATAAAAACGGGGTTTTTGTGTAAACGAGAGGCCAAACCGCAGGGAAATATCTGCGTTTTCCCTCCGTGTAAACGGGGCCTAAGATTTACGCACCATGTAAAATGCATCTCGTAAAGAAACAAATTAGGTAATATAGTTTGCGATAGTGCATTGAAATGAGAAATTAAGTTTTTCTAAATTTTTTTTCTAGTTGAGACTAATCTCTAAAATTGAGCCCTTTGTATCACGGAAGGACATGGAAAAGGTAATTCATGCTATTATCTTCTCAAGATTAGACTATGGTAATGCACTATGGTGTTCAACATAAACACGTAGACAGATTACAGCTGGTCCACTCAGAGAAATCAGCATATTACTCCTGTATTACGAGAACTACATTGGCTGCCGGTTTCCTATAGGATTAATTTTAAGATACTTTTATTTGTTTTTATAAAACGGTTAGTTCCAATCCTTGATTCTGATTGGTCAATAGCTGGTTTTCTCTGTGTGCATACATAGACTAGAGTAAAGCCGGCTCACATACAGCTCGCGAGATTATATCGCTTTAACAGACAAAAACACAGTCAAAAATGTCGGGTTAACCGCCAAACCGTGAGATTTGTTGCTTCACCACGGGAAGACGGTAAATCCCACACCGTCACAGCCCTATTCACAAGTTTCAGTCCTTTCAATGTAAAAATCTTCTCTACTGACCGACTCACTCATAAAGACAGTCTTTGTCGCATCTAATGGCGAAATAATTGATGTAACTTCTGTTGCGGTTTACGGTCAGGGACTATTTTTTTCAGCGGAAGGAATGCTTTTAGTGATTTTATATATATATTTTTTTTAGCTTTAATATTTGTATTGTGTGGTAACCGTTTTATAAAAGCAATAAGGTACTGGAGGCTGGTGCTGTATCGGGAATAAGTCGTGCCTGACAGCGCCCTTCAGCCGGGACTTCTTCCCGATACAGCACGGCCTCTCGGACCGGATTGCGCACGTATTGACCTGTTGTTGGTGGTGTTGTGTCAGCACACAGTGCGGCGGGGGCTCTGGACTCGTCTCGCAGTGGTTTACTGTCGTCTGTGGGCAGAAGCTCTCGTCTGTCCTGCAGTTCGGCCCGGAGGAAGAGCAGGCGACGCAGAGACCTCAGTGTGAACAGGTACAACACACACTCCTCTCTGTAGGGATTATCAGGGTTCGTATAAGGTGCTTGAATTTGACTTTTTGAAATTTAAGTCCTGGAAAACATCCATATCTATGAAGAGGTACTTGAAAAGTGCTTGACTTATTTAAATGCAATATATGTGACCCTGAACCACAAAACCAGTCACATGGGTCAATTTATTTGTAATTGAAATGTATACATCATATAAAGCTGAATAAATAAGCTTTCCATTGATGTGTGGTTTGTTAGGATAGGACAATATTTGTCTGAGATACGACTATTAGAAAATCTGGAATCTGAGGTGCAAAAAAATACATTGAAACATTGAGAAAATCTCCTTTTAAAGTTGTTCATTTATGTTCACGATTGTGCAGCATCCACTCACAATAATAAATGTTTTATATATTTACATTAGGAAATTTACTAAATATCTTCATGGAACATGATCTTTACTTAATATCCTAATGATTTTTGGCATAAAAGAAAAATCTATAATTTTGACTAGGGATGTCAATTTTCACAAATTCCCATGATCGATCGTCGTTCAAATTAACGATCAATTAATCGTTAGCCTTAATCCTGCAATATGCGTCTGCTCAGTGTCATATGGCCAACAGCAGGACAGGGTCTGAAAACGCTGTTCCTCACCAAATTAATGAGTGTTTTTTAATCTAAATAAAGGGCTAGTATGATTGTAAAATGTTTTGATGTGATTGATAATTAAATGACTATATAACGTGTCACCAACCGCCTCAGATGCGCTTGTCAGAATGTGTGACTGTTGTGGACGTGCTTTTCCTGGAACAACGCATGAATTCACAACGAATTAATAAAATAGTGTTCTCATGTTATGTAATATGACAGTGCCAAATTAATCATCGTTATTATTAGTCGTGCATTCTGCTTGAGCGGCGCGCGCTGTATGAATAACCGTCGAGCACTTTGCTAGCGTGTTATTTAACTCAAAGAAACGCATCCTATATGAGATTAATCAGATACAAAATAAACATATTACAATTTATATCTGCACAAAATGATGTGAATGCACAAGTGAACTTGAACTAATTACGTGCCATTCAGAATGACTCATGTGGACGCTCTTCCTGGAACAACGCGACACGGCAACTAAACTAAATAATTCACGATGTTTTATTACAATATTGTTCTCTTTATAATGTTATGTAATATGACAGTCCCAATAGTCATTATTAGTCGTGCATTGCCGTTTGAGCAGCGCGTGCTAAAGATCAGGCTTTAGCGTCAATTCTTAACCAAATAAGTTACATCCAATATGAGATAAATCATCAGATATAGACAGGCGTACACAAAATAAACTATTACAACTTACATTTGCACAAAACAAAAGGCTGCGAATGCACACACCAACTTTTTGTCATGATGAAGGTGTAAAATAGTCCCAAACATAACTCCTGCGCATGAACACGCGCATGCTTAATCAATGATCTATGTTTTATCGATTAAATGTATCATCGACAATTAATTAATCGTTGACGTCCCTAATTTGGACCCTTACAGTGTATAGTTGGCCACAGATATACGCGTCGGCTCGAGACTGGTGTTGTGGTTCAGGGACACACATGAAATACATTTCTCGATACCAGAAACGAAGTACACCAAAATTGTAATATATAATATTATTTATTGACCAATAATAGCCATTATAAACTTTGTATTAATATATATTATTAAATGCGTAGTAAGTTGTATTTTGGATGCCTTGTATCTGTAATTTGAGTTTAAAATTTTCAGGAACATTTTCATAATAATATCTGATATCTCTATAATAAAACTGTGACATGTTTGCTGTCAGAGAAATTCACTAAATATAATGAGTCCCGGAGGATATAGTGCGCTTAATGTTGAATTAGAATGTTTGTTTTTGTTTAAATCTTACCTCAAGCTTTTGAATGGTAAAATAATGATTATTGAATGGTATTGTATGAAATTCCCACAAAACATACAAACTGTTTTTAACATTGATGATAATAAGTGTTTTTTGAGCATCAAATCATCATATTAGAATGATTTCTGAAGGGTCATGTGACACTGAAGACTAAAGTTATGATTGATTTGATCACAGGAATAAATTACACTTCATCACATTAAGGCTGACACTAAATTGAATTTTTTTTAACTTAAATATTACAAATATGCCTATAATATTATAAAAGCTCTTTTGTTCGTCTCCTGAGGCCACAAGAGGGCGCAGTGCGCAACATTAATGCATCATATTAAATAGTTTATTCTAAGCAATGAAATGAGATTAGTGAAATAAAGTGCCTCAGATTGTCACCGTGATTGGCCTGTTGTTGTCCTCAGAGTTGAGTCGGGGAAGGCCGGCTGTTTCTCTCCCAGAGCCGCTAAGAAAGAGCCCGTGAGGAAGTCCCTGCGTCTGCGCTTCAGTCTGGGCAAATCCAGCCGCGAGTCTGTAAGTTCAGAAACATCATCTCTGTCAACATCCACCAGAGACTGAACAATCCACCCATCTTTTCTGCGCAACCCTGATTTGCATGCGTATAATGTGCATGTAATTTTTATGCATTAATACATATTAATGGGTGAGTAATTAGCACTTGGTTAACAGAATTAAGGACTTTTGTTATACCATGTTGATGGGTGAGTGTTGTCTGGCTCCATCTAGTGGCGGTTTAATGTTGGTACATGCTGCTATTAATGATGCAATAATCTCATTATTTTAGTGTTCTTCTGTTACTGTCTTTGAGGGTTTTACTCATGCATGGTTTTGCATTTTATGGGGAAAAAAATAAGAAAGGCTTCTGAGCTCGACAGATGGAATATGATTGATCTGGTGCTTTAAAGTTCAAGAAAATTATGGTTTTACCCGTGGCTAAGTTTTATAACACTATGATAATGGATGTAATGTGATTGTTTGTTTGTTCTAATATTTGTGTTGTCAATGATTTGCTTAATATTGCACATGTTGTAGCACTGTGACTTTAGGAGACGAAATATCTTTATGATTTTATATAAGAACATGATAATACTAAAAATATTTTTTAGAGTAATAAAATGTTTTAAGAGGAAACAATATTAATATTATAACAATTTTTTTTTTTTGCAATTAAAATGTATCCTTGTGGTTTTGGGTTATTCCTTGCCATTATTGACATGGTCATTATTTTATGCATGCATATGCTCAAATAAAAAAAGATGGTTGACCAGAAATCAGTATATTTTTTTTCCTTCCAGTTAAACATTATCATAATTCAACACTGACATGATTCAAACAATCACAAACCAAAGAGAGTAAAAAGAAGCTGCCTCTATTTCAACAGAACCTCAGTACACATTCACAACTGGGGCCAAAGAGGTCAGAGGTCATAGGTTGGCGCCTTGCAACACAAGAGAGCTGTGCTGGTTTTCACTTCACCAAGGAGTTGAGTCCGGCTGTTTTGAAGAAGAGCCCATCGAAAGGTCAGTATTTAGTTTTTATTAAATATTCAGTGCTTTTTTCTACACAGTTGCAGCAAAATTTGAAAATCAAAATGGACCCCATTCTGAAAGATTCATCAGTGCATGTCATTCCACAGAAAAACAAATCTGAGACTACACTTTACAGCATGTATTGCACATGGATATTCACATTATTTTTCTAATTGAATGTGGTGTTTTTTCTGGAAGTGCATCAGAATTTAGAAGAAAAATTGGATGCAAAAGCTTTTTCATGTTGATCTTAAAAGCTGCCGACTATTTTATTTCTCATGCTTTATTTCTTCTACTTGCTTTAAGTCTCTTCTGCTCACTAAAGCTGCATCTATTTTGATCAAAAATACTGAAATATTATTATAATGTAAATCATCTGTTTTCTTTGTGAATATACAGTGAAGTGTAATTTATTCCTGTGCTCAAAGCTGAATGTTCATCATCATTACTCCAGTCTTCAGTGTCACATGATCCTTCACAAATCAGGATAATATGATGATCAAGAAACATTTATGATTATTATTATCAGTGATGAAAAGTTTCAGATTTTTGTGGAAACTTTGATTCATTTACTTTTCAGGATTTTCAGGAACAGCATTTTTGAAATAGAATCTTTTGTAACATTATAAATGTTGTTTCTTTTACTTTTGATCAATTTAATGCATCCTTGATGAAAAAATATATAATGGTTTTATTTGTTTGTTTAAAATTACCTAATTTTTGAATGGTAATGTATGACTGTTAGCACACAGATCTGAAGGAGCACAACAGTTTTCAACTGATAATAATCATAAATGTTTCTTGAGCATCAAATCATCGTATGTAATGTTGTACTAGTAATGATGTAATGATGACTGATTTGATCACAGGAATCAGTTACACTTTACTATATATTCACATTAAGGATTTCAAAATGGCTGAAACACTAAATTAGTTACACTTAAATATTACGAAATATTACATTATAAAAGGCATAATTTCAGTTAGGAGGGAACGCTTCTGCTCGTCTCCTGAGGCCACAAGAGGGCGCTGTGAGCAACATATTAATGCACCGTATTAAACTCTTTATTCAACGCGATGAAATAACATTATTGAAATAAAAAGTGCATAACATTTAAACAAACAAATCTAATGTTGTAAATTGCATGAACAATTATGAACAAAGTATCATGTACTTATGCCTAGTTTAGTATTGAAATTGTAGGTAACACTTTATTTTACAGTGTCACTGTTACATGTAGTTAGTGTAGTAATTGCTATAAATGATGCATAATTACGTGCAACTAACCCTCAACCAAACCCTGTGAAGTACATACTTAATATTACTCGGTACTTAAATGTATAGTTACAGTGTAACAAAGACACCTTAAAATAAAGTAATTTTAACTGGACAGTCCTAATTCACAAAGTTATTTTAAATCATTATATATTTTTTTTTCTTCTGTATTTATTAATAAAATAAATGCAGGTTTGATGAGCAGAAGAGATTCTTTTAAAAGTGGTGTATAATCTAAGTTTTCTATCGTCCATGTTTTGTTTGTTTGTTTGTTTAACAGGCTCCAAGTTTATCAGTAAATTATATTTAAGTATAATAACATAAATTGCATAACTACATGATGCTTTTTTTATTCATAATTGTTTAAGCAGTTTAGCACAAAGAGCAGAAGCGTTGATCACACGAGCACTTTTTGCGTTTAACACCACGAGATGCCGATCTAGATGATTAATCTGATAAATGGAGGCTTGGTGAGCAGAAGAGACTCTTTTAATAGTGATGTATAATTTAAGTTTTCTGTCGTCCACGTTTGTTTGACAGGCTCCAAGTTTCTCAGTAAATCTGAGGATGACCTCTTGACCCCTCGATGTGAGTCCATAAACCCCAGGAGCTCGTGGGGTCGGGACACTCCTGATGTCGGCCTGACGGATTCGTTCTCGGAGACCAAACCTCCGACGGGCAACGACGCTCCCAAGATCCTCGGCGCCGAGGAGTCGCTCAGCGAAGAACGATCCGGATCGACTCCACGGGAAATCAAACAAGCTTTCGGTGAGTCCGGCGGTGACCATCACAACATCATTAAACCGCAGAGCCACGACAGCCTGGGGTCACACTCCTCGGGAACCTCACAGAAATCAACGTCTGAGGATCACAATGTGACATTCGGACAAATCGGGATCGTTCCCATGTCTCCTCTACACATCGACAGCGCTTTGTTTGACAGTGGAACGACACGGTTTGGCGACACCAGTCTTAACGGGTCTCTCTGGCTTGAAAACGAAAGCAAGGATTTCTTAAAAGAAGAACGGCGTTCTGCAGAATGCAGTCAATTAATCGACGCTTTAGACATACAAAGTCCCGTCGCTTTCAGACCGGACTCTTCCATACGGATCCAATCGACTCCATACGGATCGAGAACGCAAACGTCGGCGTTGGGAACTGATAAACATCCCGTTGAAACATGTGACATGATGACATGCTCTTACATTTCCAGACCGGACTCTTCCAATAGAGTCCGATCAACTCCATACGGATCGAGAACGCAAACGAGCACCGACGCGTCGGCATTGGGAAATACGATTGATAACATCCCCAGTGGCGCTGAAACTCGCCGGATGAAAGTGGCCGAGCAGATTAAACTGTTCAACATGATGACGTTGGATTCGCCCAAAGCTAAAGCGATCCGTTCTCCTATGAAGTTCCAGCGCACGCCGGTCCGGCAGTCCGTGAGGCGCTTGAACTCTTTGGTCGGGAGCCGGAAGGAGGTCCGGATGGGCTGGTGTGCCGCCGCCACGCAGATCAAGGCTGTGAGTTTAGAAAGCGCTCTGCATTCGACGTTTGCTAAACCCAAACCTCCAGTTCCTCCGAAGAAAACGAAGGTTAAACACGCGACGCTGGAAGACGTCACCAATAAGACGCCAAAGACAAGACGTGACAAGAATGGTGCAAATGAACATCCCAAGTCTGTTCTGCTGGAAGTGTCTGGAAACGAGAGCAGTCGCTATCGAGGCTCACCCAGAAACCCTCTCGCCGAGGTCACGCTGCTGTCAGCGCTGAAACCCATCGATATATAAGAAGATATATCGCTAAAGGAGTCGCTCACCTCAGGATTAACATCTCCTGATAGTTCACTCTCCTCCACGTCATCCAAGATGATCATGTGTTTCTTTCTTCAGTGGAAAAGAAATGAAGGTTTGAGGAAAACCCTCCAGTATTCCTCCATATAGTGACTCCAATGGGGTCCAACGGGCCGAAGGTCCAGATGTGAGTTTCAGTGCAGCTTCAAAGTCTCGACACGATCCAGCCGAGGAATAAGAGTCTCATCCAGACACACCAGCGACATTTATAACACAATACACACTTATATACTTTATACCACAGATGCTGGTCTTGCTCTCGCTGTGATGCGACACACATTACATCATCAGGGTGAAAGGTCACGCGTGACGGAGGCGTAAGAACAGATCCAGTGTTTACAGAGCAAACGTGCAAAGACCAAATCAAACGCCATTTACTAAATAAATAAATGGTAAAACACTGTTGGATGATTTTGAAGTTGAAGAAAATTTTCCGGCCAATGCATGAAGTCGTGGACGTGCAAGACCAGCATCTGTGGTTAAAGTATATAAGTGTGTATTGTGTTATAAATGTCGCTGGTGTGTCTGGATGAGACTCTTATTCCTCGGCTGGATCGTGTCGAGACTTTGAAGCTGCACTGAAACTCACATCTGGACCTTCGGCCCGTTGGACCCCATTGGAGTCACTATATGGAGGGATACTGGAGGGTTTTCCTCAAACCTTCATTTCTTTTCCACTGAAGAAAGAAACACATGATCATCTTGGATGACGTGACGGGTGAGTAAACTATCAGGAAATTTTTATTCTACAATGATGCTTTTTTCTGCGGACGCTTTTGAACTAATGTATTCAGGGGTCTTAATTTATTTTACTGTAGTTAGCTTTGATTTTACAGGTGAACGGTGCGATCAGTGTTTTTACTTAATTTTACATCATTATCAGTCTGGATTTCAGCTTCGTTTGGTTTGAAAGCCAAACTCAAATGCATGAGCAGCAAAAAATGTCAGAACCATCCTGTAATTTTAATTGCGAACTGAAATCCTTGCCTTGAACATATACTGATCTTGTTTGAGTGTTTTGCTGTAAGTGAAAAGACGAGTCTATGAAAGATATTAATGTGAGAATAGATCATAATTGTGTTTAGAGTGAAAATGGATGCTTGTGAATTAGATTGGAATTGGTTGGTTTGGGGAAAGTGTCTTATTTACCTTTATTTATATATTGTAAGGCCTTAAAGACAACATTCATGGTGCAACTCAAGGAAATGTATGTTATGTTAAGTAGTATTATGGTCGTATGTGATATCCTCAATGCTGTTATTTTTCACATGTTTGTGAACTTGTTTTGCTTTTTGTGCATGAAGTTGTCAAACTAAACTCTGTTTAACTGATGTTTTTGAAGTTCCTTTCTTCACCACCTGGTGGCGCACTTTGTTCAACACGCGGTTCAGTCAGTATTAAAGTTCATTGGTCTTAAGCACAATATTTGAATGATTTTCCTGCCAAACATCCGTATTTTACTACGTATTTACGTATTTGACTATTTTAAATGGAAGTCCTGTAAAACCCTTAAAAACAGTGATATTTTTGAAGAGGTACTTGAAAAGTTCTTGAATTATTGAACATTGTTCGCAAAAAAAACAAAAAAAGTACACAAAATTGACGCTGCAGCCTGTCTGAGATATAGAGCTATGAGTATATTAAGTTTATGAGAAGTAGCCTATATATAATACAACTTTCATTCTTCAGGTCAATCATATATTCATGGAAAAAAATATTTTGAATAAGTATAAGGATAGTATCTGGTCAATGGATTGATCTCTATTGAAGTGAAAGATACCATATGGTGAAACTCGAAGAATTAGAATATCGCGCAAAAGTTATAATTGTGATGATTATGGCTCACAGCTTAAGAAAACCCCAAATTCAAAATCTCAGAAAATTCAAATATTACATGAAATCAATCAAAAATAGGATTTTAAATACAGAAATGTCGGCCCTCTGAAAAGTATAATCATGCATATGTATATAGTTATATACACTAAATATATTAGTTTCACCTTTTCATTTGAATTACTGAAATATATTTAATATAATTTTAACTTTTGCATGATATTAAATTATATTATTGTATATATATATATATATATATATTGTAATTAGAGTTAAAAAATTAAAATAAAATAAAATAATAAAGATATTGTTTAAGTGCTGATTGTAGTCCTTGAAAGTCCTGGAATTTAATTTTACAGAATCTGTACGAACCCTAATTTAACAAAACCAAAGTTTTCACATTTTTTTCCCATCAGAACAAACACCTATGGTCAATATATTCATAATCACGTGTTTGAGATTTGTGTTTCAGCTGTAAATGCCTTTAAACTGTCTTGGTGGTTGATCGGATCCTTTACAAGAAAACGTTCCTTTTTTAGGACAAGCCCTCAGGAATGATGTAATATATCTCCTCCGCGTTAGATCCAGAGATCTATAGTGACGAAGTAGAACTACTTCACTACTGTACTTAAGTACTAAAAGGCTGTATCTGTACTTTACTAGAGTATTTTTTTTTTCTTACATACTTGTAACTGCATTACAATTATAAAAATGTTCCGAATCATTCCAAACCCACATTATCACTGCCGGAGCGGTAGATGGCTCTGTCACCAGGTTTGATGTAAGTACAATAAATTGACAGAATCTGAGAGCTGAGAATTTGTTCCATATCAAAAGTAACCTTCGCTGTCTAGTCTGTCGGTGTCAGTGTCCTGTTTGCTTCGCGATTTTTCTCTTTGTGAGAAAATGGATGTGTGGCGTGAGAGCGTGTGAAAATGGTCAATTGCGTGAGTCTCACGTCAATGCGAAATTATACTGTAATATCGACCAATCAGTATTTTTCAACCGCGGAAAGAGGACAATAAAATAGCTGGAGTAACGTTAGACTACAATGTCACATAAAGTTATTACCTCAGTAAAGCCATAAGTTGGCTTAGTAAGATGCCAACATTAGTAAGTTGGCTAGAATTTTTTTATTTTTTATTATATATTTAGTATTAGTATAAATTTGTATTTTGTACTATAAATATGTGCACTATATTACATATTTATTATTTTACTTATATCATTAAAATAATATAAAGTTGTTGTAATGAAAACCGCACTAGGCTATATTTAATTTGAGTTGTTATTTTTAACCTTTAATAATTACCAGCTGACAGCTCTGTAGTCTATATTTACAGCTTTAGGTGAGATTTTCTTTCTTGAGAAAATCTACTGTAGCCTACCTAATATGTTAGCCTAATAAGTAGCAGAGTCTGGTATTACCAGGCTACTAATATGTATCCAAATTGAATCAAGATCGGAATAAAACCACAAGAATAAAATTGAAATTGTAAATTTTCCTCTCCAACCTTTACTTTACCATAGATTAGCTTTACCTGCCTATCCACCATTCAGTCTGTATTTTTTTTTTTTCATTCTCTTTTAAAGATCGGATGGGGGCCCCCATACATACCTTTGCCTTGGGCCCCCAATGTGCTAAATCCGCCACTGCAAATAATGTATATTATTATGAGTATTGTTATGAAATAGCATTATAATATTGTCGCATGGCCTATCTGAACATTATATTTGTAATGCTAATCTTTTAGAGATGCACCGATTGATTGGCTGGAGACCGGAATTGGACGATCTTAATATCATATCATAAATATGGCCATTATGTCCTAAGTTGTATATTGTGTAATGTAATGCTGTACAGTTCTGTGTTTAGCATATGTTTATGCCACAAGAGGGCACTCAAGTGCAAACTATGGAGGACGCGTTTGCGTTATGTTTGTCCTTTTTGACTTTATATAGTTCATCTTCGGGCTGTCTGACCGTGAGACTGATGTGTCTGCAGCTAAAATAAAAATGCCAAGAACGGCTAAAGATGATTCATTTTCTCCGTCCATTCTTTTCCTCTGAATGCAACGCTAGATGAAGCATAACTCAACACTCGGGCGCCGCATAATTAACATCGCGCAACATCAGCATCACACGAGCACACGGAACGCACATGTAGGAAACCTCTTGAATTATACGGCCGTTTCAGATCGCAAGCTCGAGCGGCGGGTATTTTTTCGGCGTGCGCGTTATCATCAATGAGTACATTCACACCGGGAGCGGCAGCAGCGCTGAGCGTCGCGTGAGAAGCGATTTTGGCGCAGAGTCTAATTTTGCTGCGCAGCTCAGGCTCAATTGGCTATATCAAAATAGAAAATAAATATTTGTGTGTGCTGTATCGGCAGGTGAAACTCAATGAAAAATTGAAATAGGCCTAGAAAACTGTAATCAGTTCATCTCTGTAATCTTTCTGATAGGCTGGTATCAAACACATAATCTGATGTTCACCTAGAGGTTTTATTTATTTATTTCTACATTTGCCGGTTTAAAAACACATCCTGCAAAGGGGGGCCTTGGCCAGAACCTAATGGTATTTGGGGGGCCTTGTCATGGAAAAGTTTGGGAACCCCTGGCCTAAGACACGAAACGAGTGGTTTGTGTGAAAAAACGAACAGTATTTATATTGTTTTTACCTCTTGTAACCACAGCCACGTCCAAGTGATCTGAGGGAGCGGACGCTTCGGTCTGCACAGTGGCGGCCTTAAGCATCTGGGGGCCCGTTTCAATAACTAATATGGGGCCCTACCCACATAAAATATAAACATAGAGCAGAAAAGGCAAGGATTCCTGTTGGTTTGCATCAATTGTATATTATTTTATTACGTGCACTTTCAGCTTCATGAACAGGCAGCTCAACATAGAAATAATCCAACCTTATTTGATTAAAACTATACATTTATACAGCGTTTTACGTTGGAATAAGCCTCACCCTTTCACGCTGGGCATCTTCACTAATTGATTTGCGCAGTATATTTCCATCTGTCTGTGCTGACTTTAAAAAAAAATCCCCTCAACTTGAATTGTTTAACAAAAGAAAGAAAAAAAATATCTGACTGACATTGAACCGAACTTATCATAAATAACGATGGGCTCTGCGTTATTTCAACACCGTCCAGATCCAATGCTGCCACGTCTTTAAATGACTATTATTTGAAGTTAGCATTATACAATACGTAGACCTGTCCTACACCACAAAACTAGTTGAGGATAAATTCTTTAAAATTGGGGAATCCGTTACGGACGTGAGCGCTCTGAAAGCGGCACTAAAAGATGCTTTAAAACTTTCGCAGAGACCGGCTCAAACAGAAAGCACAAAGCCTTTCTTTAAAGTGAATTTCGTTTTATATTAATTGTATATTAATTTTAATCAATGTTTCATCAACCAAATTGCCTGGATTTAATAATTAAGAAGTAAATATAGCAGATATAGCCTATCACGACACGGAGGCGCCCGCGCCGGCGCGTAAACTGGAGCTCGTCTCATAAATTAACCAAAACTCAGCATAGGCCATAAGGTAGCCTACTCGCCTCACAGTCACAGACCTGAGAAATATATCTACAAATATCTACTTCTAAAAAGAACATTTCGAAATGAAAGAAAACAGACTGCTCTCTTTAATCCGTATGAAATGTGTATTTCTCTCTGGCGCGTTCACTACTGCGAAGATCACGATCGGCATCGTCAACTTCATCTTTGCTGGCGACGACAGTGACACAGAAAACACATACAAAATCGACATATTCATAATAATTACTTTACCCGGTTCTTTGTGACAGCTTTTAGGTGCTTTATTCCTTACATGTTACATGAACGCGTCACCACCGTGTCAGCACCGAAACCATGGGGATATTTTACAATAAATTACAAGCTGTAATTTTGTCTTATTAGCTAAAATAATTGTGTCTTAGCTGTAAGCCCCCTGGGGCCCGTCGTGGCGCCGACCCTGCTTGTCTTGATTGCTAATCCACAACATATGATGATTATTAGGTTAAACGCTCAGAATATTATTCCATATATATTTCAGCACTTCGCGAATGGACAGCGACTCTTAAGTAGCACGGAGAACGCGTTCTCGCGCGTTCATGTTAAGTGCATTTTTGGGAAACGCACGTGGAATTGCGGCGAGCGTTCGTAACCTTGTACGTAGAGAGGGCTCTTAAGAGCTAAGATACATCATTATCGGGAAACCCGGCCCAGAAACTTTCGTTTCACAACCTCGTAGCTCGTGGTCAATCTACCTTGGATGGTTTAGACATTATGGATGAAAATCAATATCCTACGGAGAAAATGAATGGGATTTTGCTGGTCTGTTGGGGCCCCCCTTGAAGGGTGGGGCCCGTTTCAATTGAAACGCATGAAACATAGGTAAGGCCGCCACTGGGTCTGCACAATCGCCGGAAGTGATCTCTCGCGCGTGTACGTCACTCATTGACAAGAACGGACAAGAACGATTTGACCTAAAAATATCAAAATTGAAACTACTGCGGAAACAAAGACACCTACATCTTGGATGCCCTTAAGGTAAGCTAAAACATACCAACAATTTATTTTAAAGTGAACTATCCCTTTAATTGTAAGTGTCCTAAACATTTGAAATAATATAGCTAAACAATATGTTGTTCAAACTTTTGACTGCTTTCTTTAATAACTACATAACACGATACTTGTACTTTCAGTACTTGAGTAGTACATTTTAAAATAAACTACTTGCAATTCTTAAGTACAATTTTTTTTAACTTAAGTACTTAAATGTGGTGCTTAAAGAGCACTTCAACTTCTACTCGGTCACTTTTTTGATAGAGCAGTTGTACTTTTACTCAAATCTGGGTCTTTAGTACTTTATCAAGATTTACTGATCTACATAACAACTTAACTAACTTAGACAGAATTAAACCTGATATGATGGCAAGATTCATGTGGTTCCTCTCTGAGGGAATCTGTGGATCTCTGGGATCATTTTTCCCTGGAGACAAATCCATACAGACCCAAACACAACCGAAGGGTTTCATAGACGGGATCTGGCCTTGAGGAAAACAGAAGACAAAAGACTTTCGTACTTGAGCTTATTAGATGTTTTTACATGGTTCATGACATACGTTTGTTAGAAACAATGGATGAAAAACGACAGTACATTCATATTTGTGGTCAGTTGTTTTGTAGCCAAGAAAGAGAATGAATGAGAAACACATGCCGAGAATAAACTGACGTAACACTCCGACTCTAAACAATTATCAACTGAATTAATGGGTGCGAATCGATCAAACCAGAGCAGATGTGTTGTTAGAAAGTGGACTATAGTGAAATAAATTAAAAGCAGATTATTTCTTTCTTTAAGGATTAGTTTATTTAAAAAAAATAATAATAATCAAATACAGATTTTGTCGTAATTTACTCACCGCTCATGTCGTTCTTCTGAGGGGAAAATATGTGCCAGCTGCTCGTTTCCATTAAATGACAGTGGATAGACACGTTGACCAAAAAAAGTAGGCCTACAATAAATTTATCATAGAAATAGTTCACATGACTCATGTGATAATATTACATTTAGTCAAATAATAGTTTTGTGTGAAACCAAAGTAGCCGTTACAGCCAAATCTTCGCGCTCGTGTTCAATTTAAATTTGGCGCCTTGGACGTCCATAGGTTCTCGCGTGTCACGTGACGGACTAAATTGTCAAATAAAATTTATTGAATCAAATATTTGACTTTTAAATATAAGTTTAAAAAAAAACTGTACACTCACATGTAGTATTGGAGGTACTCTATTTTAAAAGTCATTAAATCATAGTTGTCGAAAATACTAGTAGGCCTACAGATATTTACATAAATGCATGAAACCAACATGGATTGGAGTTTTGCCCTTTTAATCATCTTGGATATCCTTCTTTGCCATTGGCCCATACATTCATCTTAACATACACACACGTATAATGAATGAATGAATTAAATGTGTGTGTGTATGTATGTATATGGATATATATATACACATAAATATGTGTACACACACACTTCATTGCTTTATTATACATACTTATATATGTGTGTGTGTATAAGAATGATATATATTCTTAATTATATATATATATATATAATTAATTAATGAAATTATATATATATATATATATATAAATATACACACACACATACATTATATTTAGGAATGAAACAGCACAAACCCATAATAATTTATTTGCTCACATCAGCAACATGAAACTCCATAAAGGTTCTTATAAATAACTGAGCCGTCATAAAGGGCCTGAAGTTCTACAGCAAGAGTCTGATATCCAGGCAGATCGAGCCCTCCTGTGTGTGTGTGTGTGTGAGAGAGAGAGAGAGAGAGTGAGTGAGTGAGTGTGTGAGAGAGAGAGGGAGAGAGAGAGAGTGAGTGAGAGTGTGTGTGTGTGTGTGTGAGAGAGAGAGAGTGTATGAGAGAGTGTGTGAGTGAGAGAGTGTGTGTATGTATGAGAGAGTGTGTGTGTGTGTGTGTGTATGTATATGAGAGAGAGAGAGAGTGTGTGTGTGTGTGTGTGTGTGTGTGTGTGAGAGAGAGAGAGAGAGAGAGAGAGAGAGACAGTGTGTGTGTGTGTGTGTGTAGTGGGCGGATAGCTCTGATCCTCCTGCTGTCTGGCTGGAGTGTTTAGAGATGCAGTGCACATGTAGGCAGTCAGAGAGAGAGTGTGTGTGTGTGTGTGTGGAACAGATCTCAGCTCTTCTCTTCACATCTTCTGTGGCAGAAGCTCTTCTACAGGTGAGAGATCTTCAGCTTTACCGTCCGTGTGTGTGTGTGTGTCCGGCGCAGTATCTGCACATCCATGCGTGTGGCAGAAGCTTTTATCAGCAGTGACTCGAGTCGCTTCAGTTGCACGATCTGCTGTTTGCAATAATAATACAGAAATAGTCATCATTTTTATTTTCAGATAACAGTTTATATCAGCTCAAATATCCTGTAATCTAATGACTCTAAACACGACTGGACTCTTCATAGCTCTCGTAATTAAATAATATGGATAAATTAGTATCTTTGCACAATTCTGCTGTCATTCAGTACCTAAATATTAAAATTAAGAATATTTTGTATAAATATACAGTATTTTTTAAAGACATTACATTGATTCAATTTGCAGATCTTGTTAAAATTTTCAATGCTAATTTACAAGCACTTTTTAATTAAACGTCGTCTGAATGTTGTTTGAACTTGGAAGCAACAAATGACATTATTTCAACCACATTCAAATTATGAAAAAAAGTTGTAATGAGATTGAGGTTAAAAATTTCATACTAATCAAGGGGTAAGTCAAAATTGTCATAATTATGAGACTAAAAAGTCGCAATTATGATAGAAAGTCAAAATTGTGACAAAAGCCATATTTAAAAAGTTGAAATTGACTGCGTCACAATTTTGACTACCATAATTTCGATTTTCTATCTCAAAATGATTTAATTTCAACTTTTTACATATAATCATGACTGTCACAATTTTGACCCTGTCATAATTGCGAATTTTTTATCTAAAGAGTCTTTCAAGACAACTTATTAATGATTTATTATATTAAATAAATTTTATTTATTTATTTTGACTCATTATGATTTAGTATGACAATTTTGACTTTTAATCTCATAATTATGACTATCATAATTTCAACTTTTTCATCTCATAATTGGCTAAGAAAATCTAAATTATGACAGTCAAAATTGTGAGATTATAAATAAAAATTGTCATAAGACTCATAATTATGAGATTAAAAATGTGCAATTATCACAGAAAGTCAAAATTATGCCAGTAATGAATTCCAGCTGATGTTGAGTGATTAAAGCATCAGAGCCGTCGATGTATTTTAAAGTAAAGCGTCTGATCATGATTATGATCTGTTCTGATATGTTTTGGTGATTATGATATGTTCTGGTGTCTGAACGATGTGTTCTCTCGTCAGTCAAAATTGTGACAAAGTCATGATTATATTTAAAAGGCTGAAATTGACGAATAATTTTGACTGTCATAATTTAGATTTTCTATCTCAAAATGAATTCAATTCCAAAAGAAAAGTCAATTTAAACCTTTTAAATAATCATTTAGATTTTTTTATCTCATAATTATGAGTCTCATGACAATTTTGACTCCTAATCTCACAATTCTGACTCAAAATATTGATTTTCTAAGTCAATTATGAGATGAAAAAGTCAAAATTAAGAGCCGTCGATGTATTTTAAAGTAAAGCGTATGATTATGATTATGAGTTTTGGTGTCTGAACGATGCGTTTTCTCGTCAGTCAAAATTGTGACAAAGTCATGATTATATTTAAAAAGTTTAAATTAACGCATAATTTTGACTGTCATAATTTCAAATTTCTATCTCAAAATGAATTCAATTCCAAAAGAAAAGTCAATTTAAACCTTTTAAATAATAATTTAGATTTTTTTATCTCATAATTACGAGTCTCATGACAATTCTGACTGTTAAAATATCGATTTTCTAAGTCAATTATGAGATGAAAAAGTCCAAATTATGCCAGTAATGAATTCCAGCTGATGTTGCGTGATTAACGCATCAGCGCCGTCGATGTATTTTAAAGTAAAGCGTCTGATCATGTATGATTATGATTATGATTATGAGTTCTGGTGTTGTCTCGTCAGTGCCGATGGCCTCCAGCGCTCGGATCCTGTGTGTGATCCTGTTCTCCTTGGTTCTGCTCTCGAGTCCGGGCGAGTCCAAGCGGAACCGAGGCGCGATCCCTCACCCGGACAAGAGCAACCCGAACGAGTCGGACCAGAACCAGAACCAGAACCAGAACCCTCATCAGGATCACCAGAGAGGCAGGAGCCGAGGCTCAGAGGAGGTTCTGGAGTCCAGTCAGGAGGCGCTGCACGTGACCGAGCGCCGGTACCTGAAGCGGGACTGGTGTAAAACACAACCGCTCAAACAGACCATCCACGAGGAGGGGTGCGTGAGCCGGACCATCATCAACCGGTTCTGCTACGGCCAGTGCAACTCCTTCTACATCCCCAGACACGTGCGCCGAGAGGAGGGAGCGTTCCGGTCCTGCTCGTTCTGCAAACCCAAACGCTTCACCACCATGAGCTTCACCCTGAACTGCCCCGACCAGCAGCCGCCGACCCGGAAGAAGCGCGTGCAGCGGGTCAAGCAGTGCCGGTGTATCTCCATCGAGCTCGACTGAGGGTCCGGGTCTCGGGTCTCGGGTCTCGGGTCTCGGGGTCTGGGTCTGTGTCACGGGTCTGGGTCTCGGGTCCGGGGTCTGGGTCTCGGGTCTGGGTTCGAGGTCTCGGTCTGGGGTCTGGGTCTGGGGTCTGGGTCTCGGGTCTGGGTCTCGGGTCTCGGGTCTGGGGTCTGGGGTCTCGGGTCTCGGTCTGGGGTCCGGGTCTGGGTCTGGGGTCTCGGGTCTGGGGTCTCGGTCTGGGGTCCGGGTCTGGGGTCTCGGGTCTGGGGTCTCGGGTCTGGGGTCTCGGGTCTGGGGTCTGGGTCTCGGGTCTGGGTCTCGGGTCTGGGTCTCGGGTCTCGGGTCTGGGGTCTGGGGTCTCGGGTCTCGGTCTGGGGTCCGGGTCTGGGTCTGGGGTCTCGGGTCTGGGGTCTCGGTCTGGGGTCCGGGTCTGGGGTCTCGGGTCTGGGGTCTCGGGTCTGGGGTCTCGGGTCTGGGGTCTCGGGTCTGGGGTCTCGGGTCTGGGGTCTCGGTCTGGAGTCCGGGTCTGGGTCTCGGGTCTGGGGTCTGGAGTCCGGGTCTCAGTCACTGCAGGAGGAGGAACACAACAGAACCGGATCTGGACCGGGCCAGAACCGGAGGAAGAAGCACACAGGACATGCTCTGGGGAATACTGGTCATCACATGAGAAAAGACACCATCATTATGAGATTAAAAAAGACACAATTATGAAAATTGATGAAATATGAATTATCAAAATTGTGACTAAGTCATGATTATAATATTTAGAAAGCTGAAATTGACACTGTTTTAATATTGAGAAAAATGATGACAGTCAACTATAAGATGAAAATGTAAATCAATTATGAGATGAAAAAGTTGAAATTATGACATTTATAATTGAGATAAAAAGTCTAAATTGTCATAAATCATAATGAGGTCAAAACTGTCATACGAGTCATAATTATGAGATTAAAAAGTAAAAATTATGACATAGAAAGTCGAAATTGTGACAAAGTGAGGGACAGAACACATGCTGTGGGGAATACTGGTTATCACATGAGAAAAGACATGGTTATGACACACAAAGTCATTATCATATTAATGCATAGGCAAAATTTGTGACGTACTAAAAATCGACGTTCTAAGGCATAATTATGAAATAAAAAGTTTCAAACTAAATCATAATGAGGTAAGTCAAAACTGGCATAAAAGTAATAATTATAAAATAAAATAAAAATTATTTAGAAAGTTAGAAAATCCAAATTTTTAGATAGAAAATCGAAATTATGACAAACTAATTAAGTAAATTGAGATAAAAAAGTTGAATAATTATGACTCATAATTATGACAGTCAAAATTGTGACAAAGTCATGATTATAATGTTTAAAAAGTTGAAATTTACTGTCATAATTTTGAGATATACTAATAAGTCAATTGAGATCAAAAAGTTGAATAATTATGAAAAAATTTAATTATAAAAAAGTTGAAATTGTCATACTAAGTCTTAATGAGATAAGTCAAGAAGTCAATTATCAGATAAAAAAGTCATAATGAGATTAAAAAGTTGAAGTTGACATTCTAAGTCGTAATAATAAAATAAAGTTAGTTCAAAATAATGAGTCATTTATGAGATAAAGCCGAAATTGATAAAAGTGAACTTATGTCAATTTTGACTTTTGATGCCATAGCTATAACTTTTAATTGTTGCAATCGACCATTTCATAATTTCACTCATTTACACACAAACAATTGATCAGTTTGACTTTTTATGTCATAATTCTACCTTTTTAAATCAGACTTTTGACTTTTCAAGCCATCATTTTGACTTAAGCATGTCATAATTTGAACTTCAACAAAAGCATGATTATTCTGGTATATGTGGCATAAATGGCTTCCATACGCACTCGCAGAGGCGGGATCATCTTCACCGTCACACGCGTGTAACATTAACACATGCATGTAAACCTCATTCTCACTTCAATGATATTTGCTTTCAAAACTCATTTTCCAGCAATCAACAGGTTTTATGATCCTGTTGGCATGAAGAGTGTCACGATTCATCTTAACCTTTTGTTTTAAATTGTTTTTATTGTTATTAATTTTATTGTTATTAAACATGTAGAGATGCATGGAGGATTTCTACTTTTATAAAAACCGGTGATCAGCAACTTGCATTTCAAATTATGAAATTATTTTGCATTGTGTTTCATGCTTTCAGTTGATTAGATTGATGTTTGGTTCTCAGACGTTATTCTGGAAAACGTTCATGCGTGTTATTTACCCATAAGGCCGAGCGCTTTATGACGTGAGTAATGTGACGGATCCTCATATCTCTCCACATGAGCGTTTCAGGACTGATGGTTTCCACTATGTGGAACGACTTTATTTAACACTGTTTTCATGTTTCTGCTGGATTGCTGAGTTTCTTCATGCTATTCCTCTATTTATAATATCAGATACAAACATTGAAAGATTATATGCAGGTTAGTTGTGAAACCCAAAGTTATCACACATTTTGTTTTAAGTTGTACAGATGTTGTGGATTGATGGCTTGTATGAAAATCATATTAATAAAAGGTCAAACATTTTCACCGCTGATGTCTTTCTCTCTCTGACAAACACATGAAGGTCAGTGATTTATAATTTACTGAAACCAAATTATGTCTAATGAAAAAAATTTTTTTTAATAATTTCTTCTTTTTTTTTTTAACTTAGCTCAGATTTAGAATTGAATATTGCATTATTGAAACACTCACAGAAGATGTAAATGTGATTATGAAACGCATCATTTCATTGGTCAAATGTGATTTTAAAAGTAAATACTTTTTGATAATATGATGAAAATAATATGCAAAAAAAAAATATAAAGAAAAATCAGAAAAGAGTTTTGACAAACTTTAGATTTTTCCTTTAGGAGAAAGTTTATTGCACCTAATAAATGAAAAAGTATCACAAAAAAGTCAATAAAATCAGAAATATGACAGTAATAATAATAATAATAATGTTCCAGGAGTTTTTAATGTGTTTGACAATGGAAACACATTTAGGCTTGTCATAAAATAATTGGATAAATTAAAGAATCCACCATATATAAACTCACAGGGAAACATCCTGAAATCCTCATAATATTATATTCCTAAACAACACTTTCCTCCTGTGAATAAATAGGGCTTTGAGTTGGTCATTCACTCATTTACACACAAAAACATCATAAAATATACAGTATTTCACTGAAATATGATTCATTTCTCATGTTCTCAAATAAAAAAGCTCATTGCACATGTACATGGACTTGATTTGCACGTTCACGTAAATATCGTTCAGGATATTGCATAGTGTGTAAAAGTGCGTCACACGTCATCCAGAGTAATGTGGTGAGGCGAGATGCTCTCTTCCAGCACACACACACACACACACACACACAGTGTTTGAGTATAAAACAGAAGCTACTCACTCAGGTGTGTATTTTAGGCGTGTTTGATGAGTATGAGGCACGACTGATGCTGCTTCACGACACATTTCAGCCTTTAAATGTGTTTAATAAGAGTTTCTCCTCTTACATGTAGAGTCTGAGCGGTTCCTGTGGCCACTGATCTGAGGTCAGGCGTGGGTCTGTGGGCACTGATCTGAGGTCAGGCATGGGTCTGTGGGCACTGATCTGGGGTCAGGCATGGGTCTGTGGGCACTGATCTGGGGTCAGGCGTGGGTCTGTGGGCACTGATCTGGGGTCAGGCGTGGGTCTGTGGGCACTGATCTGGGGTCAGGCGTGGGTCTGTGGGCACTGATCTGGGGTCAGGCGTGGGTCTGTGGGCACTGATCTGAGGTCAGGCGTGGGTCTGAGGGCACTGATCTGGGGTCAGGCGTGGGTCTGTGGGCACTGATCTGGGGTCAGGCATGGGTCTGTGGGCACTGATCTGGGGTCAGGCGTGGGTCTGTGGGCACTGATCTGGGGTCAGGCGTGGGTCTGTGGGCACTGATCTGGGGTCAGGCGTGGGTCTGTGGGCACTGATCTGGGGTCAGGCGTGGGTCTGTGGGCACTGATCTGGGGTCAGGCATGGGTCTGTGGGCACTGATCTGGGGTCAGGCGTGGGTCTGTGGGCACTGATCTGGGGTCAGGCGTGGGTCTGTGGGCACTGATCTGAGGTCAGGCGTGGGTCTGAGGGCACTGATCTGGGGTCAGGCGTGGGTCTGTGGGCACTGATCTGGGGTCAGGCGTGGGTCTGTGGGCACTGATCTGGGGTCAGGCGTGGGTCTGTGGGCACTGATCTGGGGTCAGGCGTGGGTCTGTGGGCACTGATCTGGGGTCAGGCGTGGGTCTGTGGGCACTGATCTGGGGTCAGGCGTGGGTCTGTGGGCACTGATCTGGGGTCAGGCGTGGGTCTGTGGGCACTGATCTGGGGTCAGGCGTGGGTCTGTGGGCACTGATCTGGGGTCAGGCGTGGGTCTGTGGGCACTGATCTGGGGTCAGGCGTGGGTCTGTGGGCACTGATCTGGGGTCAGGCGTGGGTCTGTGGGCACTGATCTGGGGTCAGGCGTGGGTCTGTGGGCACTGATCTGGGGTCAGGCGTGGGTCTGTGGGCACTGATCTGAGGTCAGGCATGGGTCTGTGGGCACTGATCTGAGGTCAGGCATGGGTCTGTGGGCACTGATCTGGGGTCAGGCGTGGGTCTGTGGGCACTGATCTGGGGTCAGGCGTGGGTCTGTGGGCACTGATCTGGGGTCAGGCGTGGGTCTGTGGGCACTGATCTGGGGTCAGGCGTGGGTCTGTGGGCACTGATCTGAGGTCAGGCATGGGTCTGTGGGCACTGATCTGAGGTCAGGCATGGGTCTGTGGGCACTGATCTGGGGTCAGGCGTGGGTCTGTGGGCACTGATCTGGGGTCAGGCGTGGGTCTGTGGGCACTGATCTGAGGTCAGGCGTGGGTCTGTGGGCACTGATCTGAGGTCAGGTGTGGGTCTGGGGTCTGGGGTCAGGCGTGGGTCTGTGGGCACTGATCTGGGGTCAGGCGTGGGTCTGTGGGCACTGATCTGGGGTCAGGCGTGGGTCTGTGGGCACTGATCTGGGGTCAGGCGTGGGTCTGTGGGCACTGATCTGGGGTCAGGCGTGGGT
Source organism: Semotilus atromaculatus (assembly GCA_031834385.1). Taxonomy (NCBI): domain Eukaryota; kingdom Metazoa; phylum Chordata; class Actinopteri; order Cypriniformes; family Leuciscidae; genus Semotilus; species Semotilus atromaculatus. The sequence goes on from JAULUF010000028.1 coordinate 30,087,130, forward strand.
CTGTGGGCACTGATCTGGGGTCAGGCGTGGGTCTGTGGGCACTGATCTGGGGTCAGGCGTGGGTCTGTGGGCACTGATCTGGGGTCAGGCGTGGGTCTGTGGGCACTGATCTGGGGTCAGGCGTGGGTCTGTGGGCACTGATCTGGGGTCAGGCGTGGGTCTGTGGGCACTGATCTGGGGTCAGGCGTGGGTCTGTGGGCACTGATCTGGGGTCAGGCGTGGGTCTGTGGGCACTGATCTGAGGTCAGGCATGGGTCTGTGGGCACTGATCTGAGGTCAGGCATGGGTCTGTGGGCACTGATCTGGGGTCAGGCGTGGGTCTGTGGGCACTGATCTGGGGTCAGGCGTGGGTCTGTGGGCACTGATCTGGG
>JAULUF010000028.1:30092500-30095000 GCA_031834385.1 Semotilus atromaculatus
ACAAATTACTATACAAGACGGAGACACCTGGAAAAATCACTTTGAACAACTTTATAGCAAATTAGACATGAATATAAAACAATCACAAATATATGAAAAATTAAACCATATAGAAAACATAATTGGCAAACACCAAAACCCGCTAGATTACCCAATCACAGAAAAAGAGCTGATGGATAAAATACAGGCTCTGCCAACAAAAAAGGCAAGAGGACCAGACGGCATCCTTAACGAGATGCTTAAAAATATAAACCCCAAATTCAAATTAGCCTTAATGAAACTGTTCAACTTGGTTCTGAGTGTTGGTCATTTCCCTGACAGCTGGAATAGAGGACTTATAACGCCAATATTCAAGAGTGGAGACACATCAGACCCCAACAATTACAGAGGCATCTGTGTGAGCAGTAATCTGGGGAAGATGTTCTGCAGCATCATCAACACCAGACTCGTCCACTTCCTCACAGACCACAATGTCCTGAGCAAAAGCCAGATCGGATTTTTACCAAATTTTAGAACATCAGACCATATCTTCACCCTACATACCCTAATCGATAAATACGTCAACCAAAACAAAACCAAAATATTCGCTTGCTTTGTAGACTTCCAGAAGGCCTTTGATTCGATTTGGCATGAAGGCCTTCTTTCTAAAATTCTAGAATCAGGTATCGGGGGAAAAACATACGGCATTATAAAAACAATGTACTCAAACAATCAATGTGCAATTAAAATTGGCAATAAACAAACCGAGTTCTTCACTCAAGGGCGGGGTGTGAGACAGGGCTGCCCACTATCACCGACCCTCTTCAATATTTACATCAATGAATTGGCGAAACTCGTAGAAGAGTCGGCAGCTCCTGGCCTCACACTACACGACTCCACTGTAAAGCTCCTGCTGTACGCAGATGATCTGGTCCTGCTGTCTCCAACAGAAGAGGGTCTACAGCAGAACCTGGACATCCTGCATCAGTTCTGTCAGACCTGGGCCCTGACCATTAACCCAACCAAAACTAAAGTACTAACGTTTCAGAAAAGACCCAGATGTCAGGGAAAGAGACACAGTTTCACCCTTGGTACGACCAAACTTGATCATGTCACAAGCTACACATACCTCGGGCTGAAAATAAGTGCAACTGGAAACCTAAATTTGGCCGTGAATGAACTGAAAGAGAAAGCAAGAAGGGCCTTCTATGCCATCAAAAAATCTATCCAAATTGAAATACCAATCAGAATCTGGCTCAAAATATTCCAATCAGTCATAGAACCAATTGCATTATATGGCAGTGAAGTTTGGGGTCCTCTCCTAAATCACGAATTTGACAAATGGGACAAAAACCCGATTGAAACCCTGCATGCCGAGTTCTGTAAGAGTATCCTGGGAGTACAGAGGAACACACCGAACAACGCATGCAGGGCAGAATTAGGCCAATACCCTCTACTAATACACATTGAGAAACGAGCCATCAAATTTTGGAAACATCTGAAAATGAGTGACCCCAACTCTTATCATTTTAAAGCCCTTAAAAACCATGAAATGAACACTGAGAAGAGTCCCCTCCTTCAGCTGGTCCTGAGGCTCCACACACACACTAACACTACTAACAGTGATCCGCCTCAGGACACACACACCCTCAGCCACACAATCCGGCCCAAACACATGATCAAAGCACAACAGGAGAATTACCTGACCTATTGGACTCAATCAACAGAAAAACAAAGTAAACTGGAATGTTATTTGGCCCTAAACAGAGACTACACAACCGCAGAATACCTGAGTACAGTGAAAGACTGTAAACTAAGAAGAAGGATGACGAGGTACAGACTGAGCAATCACACGCTGACCGTAGAGACGGGCCGACACAGACAGAGCTGGCTGCCCAGAGAGAGACGCGTCTGCCCGTACTGTGAGCAGGGAGAAGTGGAGACAGAGCAACACTTCCTCACCCGCTGCCCCAACTATGAGGACATTAGAGGGACTTTTTATACAAAATTTGAAATACTTTGCCCTAACTTCATACACTTAGACAACAAAACACAATTTCAACATCTATTAGGTGAAAAAACAGATTGTATCATGCTAGCAGCAAGATACATTGATGCTTGTCACAAAAAGAGAGAGTCGACGACTAATCAGTGATGCGCCCACACACACACACACACACACACTCGTACACACAAACACTTACACACTGAATTCTAAATTGTTCAGAGAATTTTTGAAATGTTCATAAACTGTTCTAATTATTATTATTATTTATGCATTTATTTTTATTTGGTACACTGTTAATTTGTACAATTAATTAAATGTTTACATTTAGATTTAAGTTATATTATAATATTTTATTATTTTGATGTCTTCATGTATTCCAAGCTTTGGCAATATTGTATTGTGTACAGTCATGCCAATAAAGCAATTTTTTGAATTTTGAATTTTTTGAATTTGAGAGAGAGAGAGAGAGAGAGAGAGAGAGAGAGAGAGAAAATCAATCAAATAGTCAATCAA
>JAULUF010000028.1:30097500-30122500 GCA_031834385.1 Semotilus atromaculatus
ATCGTTACTGGAAGAACGTTTGTTCATAACTTATTACGTTCTGAGAACGTTCCCTGTTAGCTGGAAGTCATTTCTTTATTCTGTGTGTGCATGTTCTGCGTCTTATTTATTTCATTTCGCTTTGTTTTGTTTCGGGTTACAAAAAAAACTCAAATCTAAACAAGGAAAAATAATCAATATGCTTTGTTTGTCCTTTTCCCCCCTCTATGAAAAGTTCCAGATATTTTCCGTCGTGCAGCATCTGGCAGTCGAACGCTTGCACATAAATCAGCGCACACAGTTCACAGTGTTCCTGTCGGGAGTCTGACATGCTCAAAAACACATGATAAGACAACGATAACACAACGCTCCTCCAGAAACATCCCTCACGACGCTCACGGTTCAGAAACACACCTGCTGCTCACAGATCAAACAATCCCAGAATGCATTAGCAACCAGAAAAAAATCTGAGTCATTCAAGAGTTCGGGTTCATCAAGGACGCATTAAATCGATCAAAAGTCATTCTATTTCAAACAAATGTTGTTCTTCTAGAACCTTCTATTCATCAAAGAATCCTGAAAAGTAAATGTTTTCACCAAAATATGAAACCGTTTTCAACACTGATAATAATCATAAACGTTTCTTGAGCATCAGATCATCATATTATCCTGATTTGTGAAGGATCATGTGACACTGAAGACTGGAGTAATGACGCTGAACATTCAGCTTTGATCACAGGAATAAATTACACTTTACTGTATATTCACATAGAAGCTGATTTAAATGACAATATTTCATAATTTTTGCTGTATTTGTCATCAAATAAATGTAGAAGAGACTTCTTTTAAAAATCATACCGAATGGTAGTGTGCATTTCATTCAAGCCTGAAAAGGATCAATAAAAAATACAGTCTAATTAAAAATGGATTTAATATTTTACGGAATCGTGGCTCTATTAAAATCAGTAGAGTGAGATTATTTTGTGGGCTATTTTGCTGAAAATGTATATCGCTGTAAATCACGAGGTCCCCTTAGTCATGATGCGTCTTTAGCCGTATTCAGACGGTACTCGTTTCTGTGGACGTCCGTAAAAATAAATGCGCATGGCATCTCAGTCAAACACTCATGCACTGATGTAGATTTACTGATGGTGGAGGAGCGAGTTTTGTGATCCGCCGCTCACGAGGTCATTCCCATGAGTGTCTGCTGTAAATGAAATGTCACATACTTGGAATAATAATTCATATTTAATTAAATTATTGGAAAATAGCCTAATGTCCTATTTATTATGTGATTATTTAAAACTATATACGCTTTTTTATTAAAAAGATATACGCACTATAGTTGCGATTTAGATTTATTTTATCTCAAAATGATGGATGTCATTTTAAAAATGTGAAAATTAGCAGAAATAAGTGAATATAGCCTCTTATTTACTGTACATGAGTTACACACAAAGCTGCTTGATTTATTATCATAATATCAGCCCATTTCAAATGTTTACGTGCTTTTCTTCTCTTCCTCTTTTGAGCGTTGATGAAATATCGTTCTTGTAAATACTTTCCAGCATTTCAATGATGTAATGGTTACTGTACATGTAAGTGTAGGGCTAGATCTTTAAAATGCATATGAATTAGTTGTGTAGCACAACAGTAATAAAGTACTCGGCAGTGGTCAAAAAGGATTTAAACAGTGAATTTTGAATTGATCTCTTCTTGTAAACTCAGAGATCTGCGTTTTGCGTTTGTCAAAAAGCGGTGTATAATTCAGCCGGGGATTTTCACACGGGTGTTGGGAGGAAAACACTGGCATTCTGGATTCGGACGGCAATAAAATCCCAGACTGACCCCTGTAAATGATGAAACTACCTTCGACCCCATGAGAAACGATCAGCGTGCGACGGTAGACGGCACACTAGAGTTTGGATCAGCAGTGACTGACATCTGATAATAAACCACATCAATCTGTTGCTGCGTCTCAATTCACCAACTTATACTACAGCCTAAAAAAAGTGGATACTTTTGAGTGTGTAGCAAAAAGTAGACAAACTTTGACGTCATACAATTGCGTCTTTAATGGTTGCTCTCGGTCACAGTAAACTGACCTGTCAATCATCTTGTCACAGTTTAATTTCCTACCGTATCGGAGAGAAATGCAGAATCACGTTGATCTGCAGTCGCGAGTCTTTCATGCGGAGACTCTCCTCGTATTAATGCATAATGATGCATTTAAAATTTAATGGCCAAACAGATCTTTATAAAAGTCCACATTGTTAATGCAGATGGAATATAACACGGATAACATTGAATAAATATTTTTTTATATCAGATTAAACTTTGATTACTCACTCAAACCTTTATCTAAACCGTTCACCGTCGGTCACACATATCCGCCATGTTTTGTAGTTTTTTTTAACACTTTTTTACCAATGTTTGTAGTTCCTCTTCCAAAGCGCAGTGGATTGTGGGTAATATTCGCCTTTATAGTGAGCACGGATCCACACTTTGAAAATCCACTGGGAATAGTAGAGCATCCGGGTTCGGAACACACTCATTCTACTCTCACACACGGATGGGATGGATATGGACATTGGGACGCAGGGTGTGTGTCCTGAAGGTGTGTGTTCATACCTGTCCTGTGCCGCCCGCAGTCGCTCGTCTTCACACGCGTGCTCCGATTGTGCTGCGGACGAAACACAACACACCACATCATACATCATAGAAGCTCATTTACACCACCGAATAAAAACATGAAAACAGAGACTTTTTATCTCAATTTGGAGTCAATTTTAACTTTTTTTTTCTGAATTGTGAGATATAAACTGACAATTGCGAGAAAATTGTGACTTTTGTTGAAGGAGATTCCCTCCTTCCATATGCGATTTGAGCACCCAGAAAAGCGCTATATAAAATGTAACAAATTATTATTATTATTATTTATTTATTTATTTTTATTCCATGGCGGAATGAAGCTTCAGTAATCATCCGCATGAATGAAAACAGACGAGATCTTTCATTTCTCTATTATCCATTCTGGATGAGATCAAACTGAGACTTTTTCTGTTTGTCCAGAGAAAAACACCACAATCGTGAGAAACTGCTCAGATTTGCCGGGATACAAAAAGTCTGTGATTACAAATCCAAGATCTCAAACATTTCTCAACAAAGGCTTTACAATTAGCTATGAGAGCTAATTGTAAAGCCTTTTACATTAATTAATGCATCAACTAACATGAACTAAAATATTTCTGCAGCATTTATTAATCTTTGTTACTTGATAAAAATCCTCATATTGATATAGTTCACAGTGCATTGAGTAATATTAACAGATACTACTTTTGATCTTGTAAATGTTGAGATTAACATTAAGATTGTGTGTGTGTGTATGTGAGTGAGAGAGTCTGTGTGTGTGTGTGTGTGTGTGTGTGTGTGAGTGTGAGTGAGAGAGTCTGTGTGTGTGTGTGTGTGTGTGTGTGTGTGTGTGTGTGTGTGTGTGAGTGAGAGTGTCTGTGTGTGAGTTTGTGAGTCTGTGTGTGTGTGCGAGAGAGTCTGTGTGAGTGAGTGTGAGTGTGTGTGTGAGTGAGAGAGTCTGTGTGTGTGTGAGTGAATGTGTGAGTGCAAGAGAGAGAGACTGTGTGAGTGTGTGTTTGTGCATGTGTGAGTGCATGAGTGTGTGTGAGTGTGTGCGGGAGAGAGAGAGTGTGTGTGTTTGCGTACGTGCGTGAGTGTGTGTGTGTGTGTGAGTGCGTGTGTGTGTTAGTGAGTGCGTGAGTGTGTGTGTTTGCGTGCGTGCGTGTGTTTGCGTGCGTGTGTGAATGTGTGTGTTGCACTAGTGGCTCCCGTGGAGCTGCTCCATGTAAAAGTGTCTAAATGTAAGGCAGATGTGCGGCGGCCGGGCCGAGGTGCAAGAATTTATCTCAGGCCAGAGCGCGCCTATGATCTCAGATTTATTGCATTTTCCAGATTCATCCCCTTTTTTTACTATGATGGGGGGGACCTTTCCCACTCCCTGATTTAAGAGCGGGAAGTCTCCAAAACATTGTTCAAAGGCGAGTTTGGGGGTCTTTTGGTGGGGGAGAGTGTGAACAGCGCTTTCTGTTTTCCCCAGCGCACGCGTGTGTGCGTGTGTGTGTGTGTGTGTGTGGCTGATTGTCTCAGGCTAATGAAGACGGGGTGAGCCGTGACCAATGGCGTTGGTCTCAGCAGGGGTGGACTGGCGCCTGTGGTCTCCCTTCGCTGTGTGTGTGTGTGTGTGTGTGTGTGTGTGTGTGGAGAGGGATGTGTGAATTTTCTCCTCAGCTCCGTCTGTAAACATGAAACCAGTAGTGGCTAACTAGAAAGTTATGGGACCCGCACGCTGAGAAGGACAATAAATTCAGGCTTTAAAAGCCACTCGCGGCTGCGCGCTCCATAAAGAGCCTCAGATTCAGGGTTCATTATGAAGTAACACGGATCCCTCGCTTTAAAACACACGTGTGATGAAATCAGACGGACACATCAATCGACTGCGGTTTCTCACCGAGTGCATCTCTGCGGTCACAGACACGCTGAAGCATTAATGTGCTCATAAAGCTTTAGAAGAACAACTTACTCGACTTCAGATCAAATCAAACTCTAGAAAGAACAATATAAAGAGAGATCTGCATCTGAATCTCACAGAACCTGTCAGCTCATACATCACCGCTAAATACAGAGCACACACACACACACACACATTTACAATAATATATGTTCATGTAAAATAACTGTAGAACTTGCTAATTGCTAATTCTAGAAGATGCTAATTGGTGTAAAAATAAATAACTAATAAGAGATAAGATTTAAAAACAGAATTATTTTATAACAATTATTAAATGATAAAAATAAATAAATACAGAGGTAAATACAATTATGGTTATTAAAGAATCGTGGCTCTATTGGAATCAATAGTGGGAGTTGATTTTGTCCTAAAAATTTGTTTAATTTTACTAATAAACACTAATAGTATAAAAACATACTTTTTTCTTTCGATTTTGAAGTGATATATTTGCTGGAAACGATTTCATGAGGTTCACCCACAGGGACAATTAATGGATGGATGGAAGGAGGGATGATGGATGGATGAAGGGATGGAGGGAGAGATGGAGGGATGGAGGGAGAGATGGAGGGATGGATGATAGATGGATGATGGATGGATGAAGGGATGGAGGGAGAGATGGAGGGATGGAGGGAGAGATGGAGGGATGGATGATAGATGGATGATGGATGGATGAAGGGATGGAGGGAGAGATGGAGGGATGGATGATGGATGGATGAAGGGATGGAAGGAGAGATGGAGGGATGGATGATAGATGGATGAAGGGATGGAGGGAGAGATGGAGGGATGGATGATAGATGGATGAAGGGATAGAGGGAGAGATGGAGGGATGGATGATAGATGGATGAAGGGATGGAGGGAGAGATGGAGGGATGGATGATAGATGGATGAAGGGATGGAGGGAGAGATGGAGGGATGGATAATAGATGGATAGAGGGAGAGATGGAGGGATGGATGATAGATGGATGAAGGGATGGAGGGAGAGATGGAGGGATGGATGATAGATGGATGAAGGGATGGAGGGAGAGATGGAGGGATGGATGATAGATGGATGAAGGGATAGAGGGAGAGATGGAGGGATGGATGATAGATGGATGAAGGGATAGAGGGAGAGATGGAGGGATGGATGATAGATGGATGAAGGGATGGAGGGAGAGATGGAGGGATGGATGATAGATGGATGAAGGGATAGAGGGAGAGATGGAGGGATGGATGATAGATGGATGAAGGGATGGAGGGAGAGATGGAGGGATGGATGATAGATGGATGAAGGGATGGAGGGAGAGATGGAGGGATGGATGATAGATGGATGAAGGGATGGAGGGAGAGATGGAGGGATGGATGATAGATGGATGAAGGGATGGAGGGAGAGATGGAGGGATGGAGGGAGAGATGGAGGGATGGATGATAGATGGATGATGGATGGATGAAGGGATGGAGGGAGAGATGGAGGGATGGAGGGAGAGATGGAGGGATGGATGATGGATGGATGAAGGGAGAGATGGAGGGATGGATGATAGATGGATGAAGGGATGGAGGGAGAGATGGAGGGATGGATGATAGATGGATGAAGGGATAGAGGGAGAGATGGAGGGATGGATGATAGATGGATGAAGGGATGGAGGGAGAGATGGAGGGATGGATGATAGATGGATGAAGGGATGGAGGGAGAGATGGAGGGATGGATAATAGATGGATAGAGGGAGAGATGGAGGGAGAGATGGAGGGATGGATGATAGATGGATGGAGGGAGAGATGGAGGGATGGATGATAGATGGATGAAGGGATGGAGGGAGAGATGGAGGGATGGATAATAGATGGATAGAGGGAGAGATGGAGGGAGAGATGGAGGGATGGATGATAGATGGATGAAGGGATGGAGGGAGAGATGGAGGGATGGATGATAGATGGATGAAGGGATAGAGGGAGAGATGGAGGGATGGAGGGAGAGATGGAGGGATGGATGATAGATGGATGAAGGGATGGAGGGAGAGATGGAGGGATGGATGATAGATGGATGAAGGGATGGAGGGAGAGATGGAGGGATGGATGATAGATGGATGAAGGGATAGAGGGAGAGATGGAGGGATGGATGATAGATGGATGAAGGGATGGAGGGAGAGATGGAGGGATGGATGATAGATGGATGAAGGGATAGAGGGAGAGATGGAGGGATGGATGATAGATGGATGAAGGGAGAGATGGAGGGATGGATGATAGATGGATGAAGGGATGGAGGGAGAGATGGAGGGATGGATAATAGATGGATGAAGGGATGGAGGGAGAGATGGAGGGATGTATGATAGATGGATGAAGGGATAGAGGGAGAGATGTAGGGAGAGATGGAGGGATGGAGGGAGAGATGGAGGGATGGATGATAGATGGATGGAGGGAGAGATGGAGGGATGGATGATAGATGGATGAAGGGATGGAGGGAGAGATGGAGGGATGGATGATAGATGGATGAAGGGATAGAGGGAGAGATGGAGGGATGGATGATAGATGGATGAAGGGATGGAGGGAGAGATGGAGGGATGGATGATAGATGGATGAAGGGATGGAGGGAGAGATGGAGGGATGGATGATAGATGGATGAAGGGATGGAGGGAGAGATGGAGGGATGGATAATAGATGGATAGAGGGAGAGATGGAGGGAGAGATGGAGGGATGGATGATAGATGGATGAAGGGATAGAGGGAGAGATGTAGGGAGAGATGGAGGGATGGAGGGAGAGATGGAGGGATGGATGATAGATGGATGAAGGGATGGAGGGAGAGATGGAGGGATGGATGATAGATGGATGAAGGGATGGAGGGAGAGATGGAGGGATGGATGATAGATGGATGAAGGGATGGAGGGAGAGATGGAGGGATGGATGATAGATGGATGAAGGGATAGAGGGAGAGATGGAGGGATGGATAATAGATGGATAGAGGGAGAGATGGAGGGAGAGATGGAGGGATGGATGATAGATGGATGAAGGGATAGAGGGAGAGATGGAGGGATGGATGATAGATGGATGAAGGGATATAGGGAGAGATGGAGGGATGGATGATAGATGGATGAAGGGATGGAGGGAGAGATGGAGGGATGGATGATAGATGGATGAAGGGATAGAGGGAGAGATGGAGGGATGGATGATAGATGGATGAAGGGATGGAGGGAGAGATGGAGGGATGGATGATAGATGGATGAAGGGATGGAGGGAGAGATGGAGGGATGGATGATAGATGGATGAAGGGATGGAGGGAGAGATGGAGGGATGGATAATAGATGGATGAAGGGATGGAGGGAGAGATGGAGGGATGGATGATAGATGGATGAAGGGATAGAGGGAGAGATGTAGGGAGAGATGGAGGGATGGAGGGAGAGATGGAGGGATGGATGATAGATGGATGAAGGGATGGAGGGAGAGATGGAGGGATGGATGATAGATGGATGAAGGGATGGAGGGAGAGATGGAGGGATGGATGATAGATGGATGAAGGGATGGAGGGAGAGATGGAGGGATGGATGATAGATGGATGAAGGGATGGAGGGAGAGATGGAGGGATGGATGATAGATGGATGAAGGGATGGAGGGAGAGATGGAGGGATGGATAATAGATGGATAGAGGGAGAGATGGAGGGAGAGATGGAGGGATGGATGATAGATGGATGAAGGGATAGAAGGAGAGATGTAGGGAGAGATGGAGGGATGGAGGGAGAGATGGAGGGATGGATGATAGATGGATGAAGGGATGGAGGGAGAGATGGAGGGATGGATGATGGGATGGAGGGAGAGATGGAGGGATGGATGATAGATGGATGAAGGGATGGAGGGAGAGATGGAGGGATGGATGATAGATGGATGAAGGGATAGAGGGAGAGATGGAGGGATGGATAATAGATGGATAGAGGGAGAGAAGGAGGGAGAGATGGAGGGATGGATGATAGATGGATGAAGGGATAGAGGGAGAGATGTAGGGAGAGATGGAGGGATGGAGGGAGAGATGGAGGGATGGATGATAGATGGATGAAGGGATGGAGGGAGAGATGGAGGGATGGATGATAGATGGATGAAGGGATAGAGGGAGAGATGGAGGGATGGATGATAGATGGATGAAGGGATAGATGATAGATGGATGAAGGGATGGAGGGAGAGATGGAGGGATAGAGGGAGAGATAGAGGGAGAGATGGAGGGATAGAGGGATGGATGATGGAGGGAGAGATGGAGGGATAGAGGGAGAGATAGAGGGATAGAGGGATAGAGGGACGCTCTTCACAGGAACAGGTCTAAGTCCCCCAGCCGACTGCAGCTGTGAGTGAGACACCTGTCCTCCTCTGGAGAGTCCGGCTCTGGGCTCCATTTCACCGGAGCTCGTTTTCACCAACCGATGTTGATTCTTAAACCCCGAGATTGATCTTTTAATTCTGTTTTGAGTTGGTGTGTGATTACACCGTCACTAAACATCACGTGTAGCGCCCGCCATCTAATAAACCGCAGCAAGCCTTGTGCTTCGCCATGAAACATCTCCGCTTCCAAACGGCGATCGCGGCCCGTGAGTGATGACGCGTGACGCACCGGTGCTGATGAACGCCTCCATCTTGTCCTTGAAGGGTTGAAGATGTTCGTGGGACGAGTTCTCACACACTTGCTGGACCTCCTTCACACACCCTGCAGGAGAAACACACCGAGCGTCACACACACGGCTCATATAAGAGTGGCACACAGTTATCATCCGGGAAATAAATAGCTTATTTTCTTAACGCATTTCCTTGTTATTCTGTATAAAATACAATATATTGCACTATGGGAATTATGTTTTTAAGTCTCACAGAAAACACCCGTTGAAGCGCTCCAGAAAATACCCTAATTTCTAAACATCTCTTCTCAAGGGCTTTTTTGCCACAGTAAATTAGATATTTTTATGCACAAATCAACTTTGTCTAACATAGTTTTACTGTAAGTTGAGAAAATATTAATGTTTCCCTATGGCAACGCTGAACCACAGTGGAATCGCAGTCGTGTATTTCCCCAGTGGGATATTTTTTTAAATACTAGCATCAACAATATGATTGCAGTTATTTATTTATTTATTTGAAGTGTTTATCTTAGCATAGTCGTATTTATGTATAAAAACAAATGTATTTCTTCTTTTAGAAAATAAATCCAGCAATATTTTATGGAGAGGGCAATAGGAACAGGGATCATTAGGATCGACAGGGATTCAATGATTAAATCATAGAGATCTACTTATTTTGGTTTTGCACGAGTTCCAAGTTCTACAAGAAATGTGCAATTAAATAGAATAGATTTTTTCCTGTTTATTTGTATGATTGAAGCTATTTCATGTAATAAAAACTTATTTAAAACAAATATTTCATGGTTTGAACATAATGTGCTCCATAGAGGGTTCAGGCAAGACACTGGAGACAGAACTTGTTTTGTTTTTTACTTCTATAACATTCCTCTTCTTTTAGGCTAACGGAAAGAAAACAAGTGTGTATTTTATTGCACTTCATCTATTAGCGTCTGTAGATTTTGAGTCAGAAATTTCCACTTCAGCAGCTACACACACACACACACGCACGCACGCACGCACGCACGCACACACACACGCACACACACACACGCGCATACACACATACACACACACACGCGCACACAGCACACACGCACACACACACACGCACGCGCACACACACGCACACACACACACACACACACACAGCACACACGCACACACACGCACACACACACGCACGCACGCACACACACGCACGCACGCGCACACACACGCACACACGCACACACACACACACACACACACACACACACACAGCACACACGCACACACACGCACACACACACGCACGCACGCACACACACGCACGCACGCGCACACACACACACACGCACACACACACACACACACACAGCACACACGCACACACACACACGCACGCGCACGCACGCGCACACACACGCACGCGCACACACACACGCACACACACACGCACGCACGCACACACACGCACGCACGCGCGCACACACACACACGCACACACACACACACACACACAGCACACACGCACACACACACACACACACACACACGCACGCACGCACACACACGCACACACACACGCACACGATGCTAAAAATCACATGCAGTTCACTTTTATAATGTTACAAAAGATTTTATTTAAATGCTGTTGTTTTTAACTTTCTATTCATCAAAGAATCCTGAAAATAAATTTGTTTTCAACATTGATAATGTTTTATAAAAAAATTTCTTCATATCAGATCATCATATTATCCTGATTTGTGAAGGATCATGTGACACTGAAGACTGGAGTAATGATGCTGAACATTCAGCTTTGATCACAGGAATAAATTAAATTTTAAAACATTAAAATAGAAAACGGTTATTTTAAATTGCAATAATATTTAACAATATTACTGTTTTTTTGTATTTTTAATTAAATAATTGCAGTCTTGGTGAGCAGAAAATACTTCTTTAAAAAACATAAAAAATCTTAGCGATCACAAACGTATGGCTGGTCGTGTACGCTCCACACTGAACACTGGCAGTCTGATATCAGGATATGAAACAACGGGCTTTGAATTAATGAAGCGCAGGTGAGTTATGCGTATCAGATTACCAGCACATCCATAAACGAGTTAAACGAGAAACATGAGCAAGAGGTGTGTGAGTCTCATCTCAAACAGATGACTATCAAAGACCAGCGCTGGAGACGTTTGGAGCGCGCTCAAACCTAGCGAGAGCAAGAATGCTTTTGATTAGCAAGGCTGGTTGTTCTGGGCAGTTCTCGTAATGATTTCAGAGCATGCGGATCATTAATTATGACAGCGCGTCTGATATCTGTCTGATGCCACAACATTTCCATTACCTTTCAAAGGAATTGAAAATACGCCCAATGGAAACACGTCAATTTCACAAAAACTCCCATTTATCGCAAAAAAGTTTTTACGCTCGCATGAGGAGGTTTTCAGGCAATTCGAAAAATAAATATTTAGCAAAACTGCAACGGAAACAGTTTTTGCGCATTTACAGTCGCCTAGCGTAGAGGACGCGGTGTGTTTGGACAGAAGACGAGACAGAGATCTTTATTAAATTCATAAAAGACAAAATAATTACAGGAATACTGGATTCTAAACCTCAAAGAAACGCCACAATCACGAGCTGGAGCAGAAATGAGGAGAAACACCAGAGTCAGAGTATAAGAGTCTGTCCTTCCCATTAATGCTTGGATAACACACGCACACACACACACACACGTCTCCTTCTGTTAATAATAATGGCCAGTGCGGTGGCTGGGATATACGTGAACCCACCAACATCCGTCGCCATGATTGTTGGAGTGACTTATCGCGAGAGAAAAATGATGTTTAATGCCGAGTTCAGACTGCACGATTTTCAAAGTAGTCGGGTCTCTGTTCTTTTCACACTGCGTGACTATCGTGGCCAGCATTCAGTCGGTGCTGTGTTCACACTGAACGACGGATCGGCGACAGGAGGTTTCACACCGCATGACTTTACAAGAGGAAGAATCGCCGACAACTGTTTGGCACGCAAACTACGTTTCACAGCCAAACACACGCGAGAAGTGATAAGAAAATAACGCACGATCACGCGTGCGTGAGACCAGAGTTCTCGCACGAGACTCAAATTGTTATTAAAAATTATAGCCTGCAAGAAGCTTGCGATCCCAATCTGTGAGCTGATTTGCAGCGAAAAGGAGAGAAAAAAATAAGATTATGCAGGAGGAAATGGTTGGGGAGAGAGATCAACTATGAGCTCTGAGCAAGGATTGTGTGTTCTACAAAGAGAGTTGGGGGTAAAGAAATAATTTTGCAATGTGCTGCTGGTCAAGCAATATGTAGGCTACTTTGTTTCTGTTTGATATAATTGTAAATACATCTATTAAAATACAGATATTCTGGTCTATAACTCCTCCCCGAACTCCCCGCTGCTGTATCTGCTCTCTCATTGGCTGTCGGTCATCGCCGATGTAGTTTTCAGTCAGAACACTTTCACACAGCAGGATTGTCACTCGCGTGAACGAGCACCGATTTGCCTGTGATTTCGGGCATTTGTCGGCGATTTCTCAAAACCTGTCGGCGAGCCAAAATCGGGGCTAAAATCGTGCAGTCTGAACTCGGCGGTAGTCACATAACGTCGGTTCGTGGAAACGGCGTCATTTCGCAATTGTTTTTTGTCGACATTTATAGAGAAGAAAAATCACAATTTTGCCCAAATCTGTGATGGAAACGCGCTTAGTGACGACGTGCATGCCGACGACCGATAGAAGAACGTCACACACACACACACACACACACACTCTACCAGTCAAACGTTTTGGATCGGTAAGATTTTTAATGTTTTTAAAAGAAGTCTCTTCTGCTCACCAAGAATGCATTTATTTGATTTATAAAAAAAAAATATAAAAAAATATTATTCCAATATAAATCATCTGTTTTCTATGTGAATATATAGTAAAGTGTAATTTATTCCAGTGAATGTTCATCATCATTACTCCAGTCTTCAGTGTCACATGATCCTTCACAAATCACTCCAACTTTCTATTCATCAAAGAATCCTGAAAAAAAACCCAGTTTTCAACATTGATAATCATAAATGTTTTTTGAGCATCAAATTATCATATTATCCTGATTTGTGAAGGATCATGTGACACTGAAGACTGGAGTAATGATGATGAACATTCAGCTTTGATCACAGGAATAAAATAAATTTTAAAATATATATAAATATTAAATATTATATAATTGCAGCCTTGGTGAGCAGAAAAGACTTCTTTTAAAAACATAAAAAAATCGTACCGATCCCAAACTGTGTAACGGCAGTGTGTGTTCCTCCCGCATCCTCCAGCCCCCCCGACACTGTGCAGCAGATGCCGGATGGAGTGTGTGTTGTTTGTGCTCAGAGTCTTTGTTGTGCTGCCAAACAACTGCGTTCACACACACTCAAAGAGCAGAGAGAAATCGCTTGGCAACTCGACTCTCGGCCCCTGTATGGATATGTTTAGCATTAATGAATCTAGTAAA
This sequence comes from Semotilus atromaculatus, assembly GCA_031834385.1. Classification (NCBI taxonomy): domain Eukaryota; kingdom Metazoa; phylum Chordata; class Actinopteri; order Cypriniformes; family Leuciscidae; genus Semotilus; species Semotilus atromaculatus. The sequence goes on from JAULUF010000028.1 coordinate 30,111,130, forward strand.
TACCTGCATGTGTTTATCATTGATCTGGGCTATAATACGCATTTTATAAAGCTATGTTTTGACACGACACTCCTCATACTTCTACAAAACGGCAAATGATTTGTTCACTGGAATAACAACGTGAAGATTAATCTTTACATAAACTCTACGTGAATAATAATTACCTGTAAAACTGATTGCACAAAAAAACTTATATTTCTTATAAGTCGGCATGAAATGGATTTTGTTTTTAAATGCATCTTGTCGTGAATAATTAATCTATGCACATGTCAGTGTTATTGATATATATTATTACATTTTTGGTTATTTTTAATAAATGTTTCACACTTCAATTTTATTAAAGTTTTAGTAAATTTGTTGCGTTTGTCATTTTTATTAGTTTCTGGGGTTTTTTTATGTCTCTTTTTTATTCATTTTTATTTATTAATTCTAGTTTGTTTAGTTCTAGTTATTTTAGTACTTCAAGGTAGACAAAATGTAAATGAGAAATTTTGCAACTAGCTGAAATAATACATTTATATATATATATATATATATATATATATATATATATATATATAAATATATAAATGTATTATTTCAGCTAGTTGCAAAATTTCTCATTTACATTTTGTCTATTTACATTTTGTCTAATATATATATACGTATATATATATTATATATAAAAATAATGTTTATTTTCTTAGTTTTAGTTAACAATAATAACATATGGTTTCTTAAAGTCCCCCTGTGGTCAATAATTGTATCCCTAAAAACTCATCTTTGATCACCAAAATGTCATTTAAGCGTTTTTTCCTTCATGCCTTAAAATATCTAGAATGTAACTCGACACCCTTGCCTCATTTAGTATGCGTGATTCTATGAATATGCAAATGAGCCCTGCCTCCACTCACTCCCTCACTCAGAGATCCACTGGTTGACGATCACACGTTGATCTGATTGGTTACAAGGTCGTTTGTGACGTCAGAGACACCAGCGATTTCACACCGTGTTTTTGAGACTGTCTTTGGTTCACTGCAGTTTTAAGGAGGAAATACTCAGCAATGCTGTCGACTTATGAACTTACACGTGTGTGTCTTAAAGCGTATTAAAAACACCACATAGACACATAAACAACATTAAAAGCTGGATTTTCATCACAGGGGGACTTTAAAAAATAATAATTCTGAGCTCATCTTGTGTAATCAAATTGTCATAACTGGATCTCCCAATCAAACGTCAGTATGCATGATCCTCCAATCAGTGAGTGTGCTTAAACTCCGCCCCTTTTTCACAATCCCCTGTAAGCCCCGCCCTACACTGGTTCTTTTTGAGCATTGATTGCAGCGATGACATCAAAACTAACTAACCTGTGGTAAACATAACTCGACGAAACTTTAACGTTTAGTTCACAATGTAAACTGCACACACACACACACACACACACACACACACACACACACATCAAGCGGTCTTATCTAGTAACTTGCATTTTCAGAAACAAACATAACTGCTTAAAATGTATGTGATTTACGCTGTAGAATGAATTATAACACACTGAAAATGTTCAAAATGGACCATTTACTCTGGGATGACGGAGACCGACTTCATGAACTTTGATTCTTCCCACAAAGCTTTGGTTCCAGTGACTATCGCTGTAACCCTCAGGTAGCAAACACAGCGATTAATACCCGAGAGCAGATTTATCTCGACGCGCCGGCCTTGGCCCGTCAGAAGCGTAATATATACCGAGCTCTGACAGCGCTCTGAGGTTGTATATAATTGTGGATTATCTACTGAAATTCTTCGGCTTTGCTCTGATGGAAATGATCCACTGCATGCTATATAAATAACCCCGCCAGACAAGCGTCTTGTCTCCTGAAAGACTTTCCAAAACATGACGTCTAAAGCCCTGTGAGCCGGAGTTTGTATGCGTGTAAAAGCATGGTTTTGGTTAATTCGCTCTTTCATCATTGGAGGATACGAGGAATGTCTCTTTTGTCTCGACTCGTGGCATATGGGCTCGATTGATGTGCCATTTTATAAAATAAATGCAGAGACCGATGTGGAGTAAATGACACAAACACATGCATTGTTTTCTTGTGTAGTATTTTAATATCGAAACATTCTTACATCAAGATGCATTTACTTGAGATGCAAAATGACTGTTTGTGCTTAAAACAAGAACATAAAAATAAATTTAATTAAAATTAATTTTTCTGACCCCAAAGGCAGATATTTGTTCTTGTTTTTCAAGCTTCATTATGATACATTTTTAATAATATCAAAGTAAAAGAGAATCAAAATGACTGAAGATTTGAAGTCTTGTTTTCTGAAAAATGCGTAAAAATGAAGCAAGTTTGTGCTTAAAACAAGAACAAATGTCTATGACAGAACTAAATCTTAATGACTCCATTGGCAGATATTTATTCTTGTTTTTCAAGCTTCATTGATACATTTTTAATCATATCTTCAGTAATTTTGCTCCTCCAGTAAATGCTTCTTGATTTAAGAATGTTTAGATATTTGTGAAACACTGAGGAAGAGGATCATTTTGAGAGCTGAAGGCTCTTCATCTGGAAGCGTTCAATAACGGCCAGTCCAGAGCTGTTATTCTTTGATACTCATTACTCATGCGATGATGTTTGTCTGCTGTCATTAAAATGTAAGAAAAACAGCTGTGCTTCCATGTGCTTTCCGCCTCTGAAGTTTCTTTTGTGTTTTCATTATTTTGCCCAAAGTTGCTTGGATATTCCAGAGCATGGAGCGGTTAGTGGGGTTTTGTTTTTGGGGAATTGCGGTTCGGCTTCCCAGGGAAATGACATGCCCCACCAGTGGCTCAATCACAAACTAGAGGGTTTTTATGCTCTTCCTCGGCTGCTTTAAAGCTGCGCAGACACTGAGTTATTAAAGGGATAGTTCACCCAAAAATGAAAATTCTGTCATAATTTACTCACCCTCAAGTTGTTTCAAACCTGTAGGAGTTTCTTTCTTCTGCTGAACACAAAAGAAGATATTTTGAAGAATGTTGGTGACCAGACAGTTGCTGGACCCCATTGACTTCCATAGTATCTTTTTTTCCTACTATGGAAGTCAATGGGGTCCAGCAACTGTCTGGTCACCAACATTCTTCAAAATATCTTCTTTTGTGTTCAGCAGAAGAAAGAAACTGACATGTATCGATGTATATAGTTGTATAGCAGTGTGGAGGGCAGAGAGGCTGCACTGGCTGTGCCACACGACACGGGTGTAGAATCAGAAAACACAAACACTTAAACACACACTCAGAAAACACAAACACTTAAACACACACTCAGAAAACTCAGAAAACACAAACACTTAAACACACACTCAGAAAACACAAACACTTAAACACACACTCAGCAAACACAAACACACACAAGACGAGCTGGGACGACCAACTACTGACTGACAGGAACGTTCTCAGAACTGTAGCTCACGTTCTCAAAGTTATGAACAAAGTGACATTAATAGAAGTTATCTGGGGCCGGATTCACGAAAATCTTCTTAAGAACGTTGTTAAGATAAATTCTAAGAAGTTCGAAGAATGTTCGTAACAAACGATTAAAAAGAGCATTTAAAAAAAACTTTCACTGATTCCAAATGGTTAGAGCTTAGAAACGATTTTAACAAAGTCTCAAATTGCCATAAAGTCAGAGTCTCAATATTAATATTACTTTTCCTCCAAATTCTGTGTTTTCCATTAAAATTATGGAATTCCTTTGAATGGTTTGATACAATTTTAAGAATCAAAAAGTGATTTCAGAAAGCTTTAACAATTTAATAATTTATTATAGCGCCCTATGAAAAATGTTTTGTTTTCAATTTAAATTTCTGGATTCTGTTTTAATGGTTTAATACAAATTCACTAAAAAAACAATGTTAATCAAATGTATAAATCTAAAACGTAATCAAATAAGTGCTGCACAACAGGTTTACTGTTTAAATTAAAGCAATATTGTCTGATAATGTGCAATATTCCTTAAAAATACTGTTTTAATAAAATGTGTTGTTAATGTTATTATTGCTTTAGCGAAATACATTCTACTGTACAATAGTAAAATATTTTTTTGAGTTTTTAATTTGAGTTTCTATGTAAATCTGTCCACATTTTTCACAACACGGATAATACAATATGAACATTTCTCATCAGATTCTTCCAAGATCAAATGATCTGAGCTAGTAATGAGCTAGCTCTAACTCAACGGACTATAAATATCATAAAAGGGAAGTTGCGCACTTTCTCTTTTTTCATTTCTCCTCTATTGTGTCGTATATCAAGAGAAACGCTTCAGGAACAAGAACACTTGTGGGCGGGGCTTGATTGTGTCTGTGGGCAACTGATTGGATGGCTGTGGTTTGCTATTGGCTGATCTCATGTGAGTGACAGGTTATTGCCCCGCCCACATCATCAGAAAAGAGATGCTGCAAGAGGAACTTATTCTGATTCAACATTATTAACACAATGATGATGTGCACCGATAAATCATTTAGAATAAACACCATAATATTCCATTTAAAAACAAGAAGCGTCCATTTTGATTTCATGCTTTTGAAAACAGATTCTCATCAAGTCTCACTCTGATGATGTTACATTTGTATTCAACACTAGTTTGCAGATTCCCAGTGTGGTTGGAGAAGTAGGATATATCAAAGGCAGCGTCTCGAAACACGTGTACGTCAGATGCAGACCTCAAATCTCAGTCCAGAAACTCTCTTCACCACCTCGACTTCCTCTCCGCTCTCACTTTAAACAGAAATGACTCGAGGAATAATTAGGAACACTTGCAGCTCTTTATGATAGCATGGCATAAATATTTATCCCTGTCCAGAAATACTGAGTCGTAGGTGCGTTTGCAACACTCTGCTTACGATCTCATGCCAACGCCCGAGGACTCGCGCCCCAGACGTGGTTTTTTTTTGTTGTGGTGTGGATCAAATGCTAAAGCCCTTATTCTGTATTTATTGTCTTGCATTTTTGTGCTAATAAGTGAGTGACAGACAGCTCGAGGTGGGGCGGCAGTGGTTTTGTAGCCGTTTTGTGTTTTTCCCTCGGGTCACTGAGGATCAGAGTTTTTAACAACGATTCTTAAATGGAGGGGAATGAGGAGAGAGCATATCTAATTGCTTTCATATGCCATATTATTGGCTGATTTAAATAATTGCAGACACCAGGGGCTGAGGGGGCGTGACCTTTGACCCCTGCGGCGGCCCCGAGCAAGACTGTGGTAAAAGTGCTTTTTTTCAGTGTAAAAACTGTTTCATGAAAAGAAGTTGCTTTAAGCTGCTTTTTAAATGGACAAATGAACATCGCAGCAAAATCATTTGGATAAAGGATAATAAAACGTTTGAGCGAATGATTCAATGACTGAAATCACTGAAGCAACGAGTGAATCTGTTTAGTGATTCAAAAGATTCACTAGAATGAATCACTGCTGAGCCCTCAGCTCATTTGCTGGCGCTGTGAAAATGATCAAGGTGTAATAAATTACAGGGTTCGTACAGATACTGTGAAACGAAATCCCAGGACTTTAAGCACCACTTATTTGGTTTTCAAGGACTACAATCAGAGATCTCACTTATCAAACTATGCATTTAGGATTCTTAAGAACTCACCTTGCAGATATAAGGTATCCAAACTTAATATATATTAAATACAAAGTTTATAATGGCTATTATTGTTCAATAAATAATATTTTATATTATAATGTTGGCGTAATTCGTTTCGAGAAAAGATCTGATGGTTGCAGTGTTCATTTTGCGTAAAAAGATTGTATTTGTGTTAATAAAAATTTTTATTTCAAGCAAGTAAAGCACTTTTTAAGAACCTCTTCATAAATATTGCTGTTTTCAGGGGATTTCCAGGACTTCAATTTCAAAAAGTCACATTTTTAAGCACCTTGTATTAACCTTGTAAATAAAGTCGCATTTTCTGAGCACCGTTTATGCCTTGTGAGACTGTCGTTCTGTCCATCTCCAGCATTAAACCACAGACCAGCGGATGGGACTCATACCTGTCAGCTCTTTCTTTAACTTGCGAAGGTCTTTTGCGAGATCTTCAAACTTGACCTGTGCGGCGTGGAAGAGATCTTGAGGTTCAGGCAGCGGGAAAACGCTTTTCTCTGTTCCTGCATTCTGAAACACAACAACACAACCTTTCAGAAAAAAAGAAAGAGAAACCGTCTGCTTGTGCATGACAAGAATTTTCTTACTTTATTTAGATAATAGGTATTTTTGTCTTGTTGTCTATAACAGATATCAACCCTTTTTGCTGACATTACCATTTAGGTTAAGAAAACATTATTTCTGAATGTTCTAGGAACGTTCAAAACGTCCACCATTTTTATTTTATTTTTTGGTTGTGAATTTTTCGGGAACATTCTATTTCATCATTCTTCAAACATGGGAATGTTACTTTTGAATGTTCACTAAATGTTCGGAAAAAAGTAGCAACATTTAAAAAGCGTAAGACAAACTGAAACATTAAAAAAGCAAAAACATTCCATAAACGATGTATACATTTTTTTTTTGAGAACATTATTAAAGACCAGATACTTAGACATTATATTAACGGAAGAATTACTGGAAGAATTGTTTCCTGTTAGAAAACCTGAGAAAACATTCTTAAATAAAGATACATTTACTTGAGATGCAGACTGAAGATATTAAGTCTTATTTTCTGAGAAAAATTTATCAAAATGAATGTTTTTGCTTAAAACAAGGACAAATATTTGCCAATGGGGTCCTTTGAATTAGTCTTTTCTGACTCCATTGACAGATATTTGTTCTTGTTTTAATCTTGAACTCATTGAATATTAACAGATTTTCCAGAAATCTTCAGTCATTCTGCTTCTCCAGTAAATGTACACTCACCGGCCACTTTATTAGGTACACCTGTCCAACTGCTCCTTAACACTTAATTTCTAAGCAGCCAATCACATGGCGGAAACTCAGTGCATTTAGGCATGTAGACATGGTCAAGACAATCTCCTGCAGTTCAAACCGAGCATCAGTATGGGGAAGAAAGGTGATTTGAGTGACTTTGAACGTGGCATGATTGTTGGTGCCAGAAGGGCTGGTCTGAGTATTTCAGAAACTACTAATCTACTGGGATTTTCACGCACAACCATCTCTAGGGTTTACAGAGAATGGTCCGAAAAAGAAAAAACATCCAGTGAGCGGCAGTTCTGTGGGCGGAAATGCCTTGTTGATGCCAGAGGTCAGAGGAGAATGGCCAGACTGGTTCGAGCTGATAGAAGGGCAACAGTGACTCAAATAACCACCCGTTACAACCAAGGTGGGCAGAAGAGCATCTCTGAACGCACAGTACGTCGAACTTTGAGGCAGATGGGCTACAGCAGCAGAAGACCACACCGGGTGCCACTCCTTTCAGCTAAGAACAGGAAACTGAGGCTACAATTTGCACAAGCTCATCGAAATTGGACAATAGAAGATTGGAAAAACGTTGCCTGGTCTGATGAGTCTCGATTTCTGCTGCGACATTCGGATGGTAGGGTCAGAATTTGGCGTCTACAACATGAAAGCATGGATCCATCCTGCCTTGTATCAACGGTTCAGGCTGGTGGTGGTGGTGTCATGGTGTGGGGAATATTTTCTTGGCACTCTTTGGGCCCCTTGGTACCAATTGAGCATCGTTGCAACGCCACAGCCTACCTGAGTATTGTTGCTGACCATGTCCATCCCTTTATGACCACAATGTACCCAACTTCTGATGGCTACTTTCAGCAGGATAATGCGCCATGTCATAAAGCTGGAATCATCTCAGACTGGTTTCTTGAACATGACAATGAGTTCGCTGTACTCAAATGGCCTCCACAGTCACCAGATCTCAATCCAATAGAGCATCTTTGGGATGTGGTGGAACGGGAGATTCGCATCATGGATGTGCAGCCGACAAATCTGCGGCAACTGTGTGATGCCATCATGTCAATATGGACCAAACTCCCTGAGGAATGCTTCCAGCACCTTGTTGAATCTATGCCACGAAGAATTGAGGCAGTTCTGAAGGCAAAAGGGGGTCCAACCCGTTACTAGCATGGGGTACCTAATAAAGTGGCCGGTGAGTGTATCTTGATTTAAGAATGTTCAGATATTTGTGCTGGAAAACGAGACAGAAACACTGAGGAAGAACAGCATTTCCTCTGATGGCTTTGCTTGTTTTATTGCATTGCATCAATGTTACAGTCAGTTTATGGGGTTAAACACCCACTGAGAGCCGTTTTGGTGACGAAACGCCGTTTAAACGGCCGTACCTCGTCCATGTTTTGCAGGTAGTAAGACACCACATAATCCACCAGGCTGATATGATTGTCCTGATGGGAAAAGGAAAGAATTATTAGAGGTTGAGGTGACCGTATCACATTAAAACGGAGTTCAGGTCAGGTTTATAGTGTTATTATTTTAATACCCTGCTCTTGACATCTTTTAATTTAGGAAGGATCTCCAGTCCGAAGCCATCCGCCTGTCCTCTGGTTCTGTTTCCACCGTTCATGTAGTTTCCAAAGGCCAAGATGACACCGATCACATCCTTCACACTGTCATTCTCCAGAAACACCTGTAGAGGCGCAGCAAACACTTACAGCAAACTGGTGAACTGCGCATCAATGCTGTGTCACATGACCTCATTTTATTGCAGGTATCATAAATATTTTTTTCTGATTTTATTACATTTTTAATCCTTAGTTTTTTTGTGTGGAAATAATGAGTCAAGAAGATCATGTTTGATGTTCATTGCTTTGGAATTGGAAGGAATAATCAAGTATAAACATACTAATTCAAAAAGTCTTGCACCATGCAACAATAATTATTTCAATCAGTAATATGCTACACTGACATCACATGACCTCATCTTGTTGCATGTCTACTTAGTGAGTGGTTTGCATATATATTTTATTTCTGGCTTTATTATGTTTATGTTTGCTATTTGTAAATAGTTCTTGAAGAGTGTGCATGTGCTATTATTATTATTATTATTATTATATAACCACATCTCATTTAAGTATGGATATAAGTGCTATTATTATGATTATAAAACCACATCTCATTTGCGTATGGATATAAGTGCTATTATTATTATTATTATTATTATTATTATATAACCGCATCTCATTTGCGTATGAATAAAAGTGCTATTATTATTATTATTATATAACCGCATCTCATTTGCGTATGGATATAAGTGCTATTATTATTATTATTATTATATAACCGCATCTCATTTGCATATGAATAAAAGTGCTATTATTATTATTATTATTATATAACCACATCTCATCTGCGTATGGATATAAGTGCTATTATTATGATTATTATTATATAACCGCATCTCATTTGCGTATGAATAAAAGTGCTATTATTATTATTATTATGATTATAAAACCACATCTCATTTGCGTATGGATATAAGTGCTATTATTATTATTATTATATAACCACATCTCATTTGCGTATGAATAAAAGTGCTATTATTATTATTATTATATAACCGCATCTCATCTGCGTATGGATATAAGTGCTATTATTATGATTATTATTATATAACCGCATCTCATTTGCGTATGAATAAAAGTGCTATTATTATTATTATTATGATTATAAAACCACATCTCATTTGCGTATGGATATAAGTGCTATTATTATTATTATTATATAACCACATCTCATTTGCGTATGAATAAAAGTGCTATTATTATTATTATTATGATTATATAACCACATCTCATTTGCGTATGGATATAAGTGCTATTATTATTATTATTATATAACCACATCTCATTTGCGTATGGATATAAGTGCTATTATTATTATTATTATTATATAACCACATCTCATTTGCGTATGGATATAAGTGCTATTATTATTATTATATAACCGCATCTCATTTGCGTATGGATATAAGTGCTATTATTATTATTATTATATAACCACATCTCATTTGCGTATGGATATAAGTACTATTATAATTATTATTATTATTATATAACCACATCTCATTTGCGTATGGATATAAGTGCTATTATTATTATTATATAACCGCATCTCATTTGCGTATGGATATAAGTGCTATTATTATTATTATTATTATATAACCGCATCTCATCTGCGTATGGATATAAGTGCTATTATTATTATTATTATTATATAACCGCATCTCATCTGCGTATGGATATAAGTGCTATTATTATTATAAAACCACATCTCATCTGCGGATTGATATAAGTGCTATTATTATCATTATATAACCGCATCTCATTTGCGTATGGATATAAGTGCTATTATTATTATTATTATTATATAACCGCATCTCATCTGCGTATGGATATAAGTGCTATTATTATTATTATTATTATATAACCGCATCTCATCTGCGTATGGATATAAGTGCTATTATTATTATATAACCGCATCTCATTTGCGTATGGATATAAGTGCTATTATTATTATTATTATTATATAACCGCATCTCATCTGCGTATGGATATAAGTGCTATTATTATTATTATTATTATATAACCGCATCTCATCTGTGTGTGGATATCAGTGCTATTATTATTATTATATAACCACATCTCATTTGTGTATGGATATAAGTGCTATTAAAAGTGCTGTTCATGTGTGTAAGAAAGAGCCTATTAGTGGATCTGGAAATAAAGCAAAATAACTAAAGGAAAAATGAGAATTAGTCCTTAAATGCCAAAACAATCTGGCATTAATTAAATCTCAAACTGATTCATTAAAATAAGTAATTACTCCACCACCCTCGTGACATCATTAACCAACTTGGACGAACACATTAGCAACAATAAATCTACCGGCTGCGTTTCACCTTGCACACCGTAGAGATGGTCTCCACCTTACGGCGGACAGAAGACATGGAGTCCACAAACACCGTCCGGAATATGATGCAGTGAGCGCGGCCGGGGAAGTCCGGGATCTGGGAGAGTTCGTACAGGAATCTGTGCCGCCAGATGAAAGAGAAAACCCGATAACATCAAAGAGGTCACAACGTCTTCACACGAACACACAAATCTGGATGCAACTAAGTGTAATTACGTCAAATATTAGCGGCACGAGTCACAGAGACACACAATCATGTGCGAGATCGCAGGTTTCCGGCTTCATTAGCATATACGAACAGACTCACACTGACTCACTACAGTGAAGGGTCAAAGGTCAAGCACAGAAGAAACATGTTCATTGGTTTTACAGGAACGGTTAAGATGTTTGTACATCATGTGACAGTAAATTTATCACCCTGTTTTTATAAAAAACAATCGCATTAATCCGCTTACTCTGGAAGTTTGTGGGACGAGATGTTAATTCAGAAACACACAAGCATATTTTTGTTATA
>JAULUF010000028.1:30127500-30130000 GCA_031834385.1 Semotilus atromaculatus
ACCTTAAAACCAGTACAGAACCAGTCCAAAACTGGATCGCTGGTGTTTCTGACATCACAAACGACTTTGTAACCAATCAGATCAACATGTGATCGTCAACCATGTGATCGTCAACAACATGTGATCGTTCTTTGTATTGTGTCGATGGTATGTTGTATGTGACTGCTGGCTGTAAATTAAATTGCCCCATGGGGGATAATAATAATAAAGCTTACTTAACTTAACTAACCAGTGGATCTCTGAGTGAGGGAGTGAGTGGAGGCGGGGCTCATTTGCATATTCATAGAACCACACAACTAAATTAGGCAAGGGTGTCGAGTTACATTCAAGATATTTTAAGGCATGAAGACTTTTTTTGCAAGGAAAAAACACTTAAATATGTAATTTTGGTGATCAGAGTTCTAAGGCATAAAATGATTGACTACAGGGGACTAAAATCCTCAACAACCGTGACACATTCACAGTCACTTAAATCAGCTTCCTCATTATGATGCTCCGTGTGAACTTCAGCAGGTCGTCTTCATCATGTCGAGTTGCTGTCATGTGATTGGCTGAGGTATTTCTTGAATTGACTGATTCATATTCACTTTCATATTCCAACATATTCCAAAAATCAAGTTTTTAAAGCAGACCAAGTAGCCACTGCAATAAACATTTTTATCACATGGTTCCATGAGGTGAAGTTTCTGAATTCTGGAATTTCAATCCACATCCATATGAATCTGTGTGTACAGCTTCCCAGAACACACGGCCAATAAACACAGAGTTAAAGGCATAAAGTTAGAAACAATTAAAATGTCAGTTTGTTTAAGAAGCATTATTACTGTTTAAGCTGCATATTAATTATGATTCATCTGAGCGTGTGATGTTTACATACTTCCCAGAGAGAGGGACGTCAAGAGCCGAGAGAAACACCAGAACACGCCGCAGAAAGGACAGAAAATAAAGGACAAAAATATATAAATAAACAAATAAAATGTATAATAAATAAGCAAAATAAAAAATTAAAAAATCTATTTGTCTGACGTTGTAAAGTTCAAGTAATTTCTGCGTTTTTTCAATCGTTTGAGTTCTGAAAGTTACAGCATGTTTTTATAGTACAATGAACTTAACAGATGATTTAAAATATTGAAATATTTCTCTGAATATGAATATCACAACAGCACACACAGCTCCTGACGTCTTAAACGCACAGATAATCGGACTTCACAGAGAGAGGGACAGAAAGAAGAGAAAATAAAGGGCAAAAATAAATAAACACATTAAATACATAATAAATAATACATAAATAAGCTAAATTAATAAATAAACAAAAATCAATTTGTCTGACATTGTAAATTTCAAGTAATGTCTGCAGTTTTTGGATCGAGAAGTTTGAGTTCTGAAAGTTACGCCATTTAAAAAAATAAAAATTTAGTAAAATAAACTCAACACATGATAATGAAATATTTGAAATATTTAAAATAATGAAATATTTCTCCGAATATAAATACCAGAACAGCACACTCATCTCCTGACGTCTGAACCGCACAGATATTCGGACACATGTTCTCCTGACGCCACATGTTAGTCATTATTAGAGCTCGTCCAATGAGCAGGCGGCGATGACGGAGGCTCCGCCCCCTCGCGCTTTGATATGATAATCAGGAGCGAGAAAAGGCGCTGAGAATCCGAGTAGCGGATGCATTCGAACACCTGACACACATTAGCCGTGGTGTTTGACCCCGGCCTCCGCTGATTCCCAGTTGATTGTGTTTTTGGGAGAGTTATCATCTACACTTGACTATTATCTACATGTGTCCCACAAGCATTTGATTTACATAATCTCTGGAGAAGGTTGAGGACAGATCCCCTGATATGATATGTCTGGGCTTTTTTTCCTTCCTCAGGACATATTGAGGATACACAATCAGTTGAGTTTGCTTCTGTTGCAATTTGTTCAACCTTTTTTTCATAAAATGACTGGACTAAAAGGAAATATGTTTTAATGAGATTTTTAATTAGTTGAGCCAAAACACTAGAGACACACGGATTGAAAGTTTTGGCCGATACCGATAATTCTTTATATTTGAAAGCCGATAACCGATATATTGGAAGATAAATCTAAATTTACATTTTGAAGTCTCACCATTAAAATCCATGTCCCAAGCTCACGATCATAATATAATAATTAACTATAAACAATAATCTGCTGAGTGTCTTCTTTAACACAAGACCAAACATAGGTCTTAAGTCCAAAGCATTCTTGAATTATTGAATTCATTCATTCATTTATTATTAAATATTATTTGTTTATTTTAATTTATTCATATATTTATTTCCAGCAGTTATCGGTGTTCAAGCGTTTTAAGGCCTTTAAGCGTAAAAAGGTATGATGTTTTATTTAGAAAGCCTGTAACCATCTCAGTTTTAAAGCTTTTTAACAGTTATCGATTACCAATTTTAAGTAGTTCTGGGCAACGATTAATCACATCCAAAATAAATGTTTGTGTTTACATAA
>JAULUF010000028.1:30132500-30152500 GCA_031834385.1 Semotilus atromaculatus
ACACACACTCTAACCCGACCCCTAAACCTACCCATCACACACACACACACTCTAACCCGACCCCTAAACCTACCCATCACACACACACACACTCTAACCCGACCCCTAAACCTACCCATCACACACACACACACTCTAACCCGACCCCTAAACCTACCCATCACACACACACACACACTCTAACCCGACCCCTAAACCTACCCATCACACACACACACACTCTAACCCGACCCCTAAACCTACCCATCACACACACACACACTCTAACCCGACCCCTAAACCTACCCATCACACACACACACACTCTAACCCGACCCCTAAACCTACCCATCACACACACACTCTAACCCGACCCCTAAACCTACCCATCACAGACACACACTCTAACCCAACCCCTAAACCTACCCATCACACACACACTCTAACCCGACCCCTAAACCTACCCATCACACACACACTCTAACCCGACCCCTAAACCTACCCATCACACACACACTCTAACCCGACCCCTAAACCTACCCATCACACACACACTCTAACCCGACCCCTAAACCTACCCATCACACACACACTCTAACCCGACCCCTAAACCTACCCATCACACACACACTCTAACCCGACCCCTAAACCTACCCATCACACACACACTCTAACCCGACCCCTAAACCTACCCATCACACACACACTCTAACCCGACCCCTAAACCTACCCATCACACACACACTCTAACCCGACCCCTAAACCTACCCATCACACACACACACACTCTAACCCGACCCCTAAACCTACCCATCACACACACACACACTCTAACCCGACCCCTAAACCTACCCATCACACACACACACACACTCTAACCCGACCCCTAAACCTACCCATCACACACACACACACTCTAACCCGACCCCTAAACCTACCCATCACACACACACACACTCTAACCCGACCCCTAAACCTACCCATCACACACACACACACTCTAACCCGACCCCTAAACCTACCCATCACACACACACACACTCTAACCCGACCCCTAAACCTACCCATCACACACACACACTCTAACCCGACCCCTAAACCTACCCATCACACACACACTCTAACCCGACCCCTAAACCTACCCATCACACACACACACACTCTAACCCGACCCCTAAACCTACCCATCACAGACACACACTCTAACCCGACCCCTAAACCTACCCATCACACACACACTCTAACCCGACCCCTAAACCTACCCATCACACACACACACACACTCTAACCCGACCCCTAAACCTACCCATCACACACACACACACTCTAACCCGACCCCTAAACCTACCCATCACACACACACACACTCTAACCCGACCCCTAAACCTACCCATCACACACACACACACACTCTAACCCGACCCCTAAACCTACCCATCACAGACACACACTCTAACCCGACCCCTAAACCTACCCATCACAGACACACACTCTAACCCAACCCCTAAACCTACCCATCACACACACACTCTAACCCGACCCCTAAACCTACCCATCACACACACACTCTAACCCGACCCCTAAACCTACCCATCACACACACACTCTAACCCGACCCCTAAACCTACCCATCACACACACACTCTAACCCGACCCCTAAACCTACCCATCACACACACACTCTAACCCGACCCCTAAACCTACCCATCACACACACACTCTAACCCGACCCCTAAACCTACCCATCACACACACACTCTAACCCGACCCCTAAACCTACCCATCACACACACACTCTAACCCGACCCCTAAACCTACCCATCACACACACACTCTAACCCGACCCCTAAACCTACCCATCACACACACACACACTCTAACCCGACCCCTAAACCTACCCATCACACACACACACACTCTAACCCGACCCCTAAACCTACCCATCACACACACACACACTCTAACCCGACCCCTAAACCTACCCATCACACACACACACACTCTAACCCGACCCCTAAACCTACCCATCACACACACACACACTCTAACCCGACCCCTAAACCTACCCATCACACACACACACACTCTAACCCGACCCCTAAACCTACCCATCACACACACACACACTCTAACCCGACCCCTAAACCTACCCATCACACACACACACTCTAACCCGACCCCTAAACCTACCCATCACACACACACTCTAACCCGACCCCTAAACCTACCCATCACACACACACACACTCTAACCCGACCCCTAAACCTACCCATCACAGACACACACTCTAACCCGACCCCTAAACCTACCCATCACACACACACTCTAACCCGACCCCTAAACCTACCCATCACACATACACTCTAACCCGACCCCTAAACCTACCCATCACACACACACTCTAACCCGACCCCTAAACCTACCCATCACACACACTCTAACCCGACCCCTAAACCTACCCATCACACACACACTCTAACCCGACCCCTAAACCTACCCATCACACACACACACTCTAACCCGACCCCTAAACCTACCCATCACACACACACACACACACTAACCCGACCCCTAAACCTACCCATCACACATACACATACACACACACACACACACACACACACACACACTAACCCGACCCCTAAAGCTACCTATCACACACAACTTTCTGCATTTTTATTATAGATTTTCAAAAAAACGTATTCTGCGTGATTTATAAGTTTGTTTCCTCAGTTTAGGCCCACAATGACACGAGTCCCCATGAGTGTGTGTGCATTCAGGCTTAAGTCCCCACCGGGATAGAAAAACATGCACACACACACACACAGGCGATGTGGAGCCCAGCTGATTGATCAAGTGTGTCTGGACTGTTTTGGGTCCAGCCTGAATTTTTAACTTCTTGGACGCCAGACCAGAGCCATTACGGTCACAACTGCACAGTCCAGTGAAACACACACACACTGCAGACACACACTAACCCTACCCCTAAACCTGCCCAACACACACACACTGCTGAAAGAGTCCTTTCTGCCTGACCACAATAACTGACTTGAATGAAAGCCAGTTAATACACATGCACCATAAACCTCAGCCGCATCGTTAAATCGGTAAAATATTGTAGAATATTCTCTTTTAAAACCCCATACGTAACCTGTAAATCTGATCAAGACGCCACTAAATCCTAGTATAATCCTCAAAATAAGCTTATTTAATGCAAGTACTAACAGTAAATCCCTCATTCCTTGCATGTCACGGATAAATTACTCCAAAGCACAATGATCTTTATGAAACCATCACATGATGCCGCTAGTTAAAAAAATTTATTCTAGTTTTTTTATGGAATATTACGGTGTTTATTCTAAATGATTTATCGGTGCACAACATTATTGTTTTTAATAATCTTGAATCAGAATAAGTTCCTCTTGCAGCATCTCTTCTCTGATGATGTGGGCGGGGCAACCTGTCACTCACATGAGATCAGCCAATAGCAAACCACAGCCATCCAATCAGTTCCCCACAGACACAATCAAGCCCCGCCCACATGTGTTCTTGTTCCAGAAGCGTTTCTCTCGGATATACGACACAATAGGGAAGAAAAGATCAGCGCAACTTCCCTTTCATGATGACTTTAAGGTTATTATGTTTGGCAAAACAATGTGATTTCCTTTAATTACAAGCTATAAACACTTTGTATTTATGTTAACACACAAAGCATCTTTACAGGAAGCACTGACCATTATATAAACACAGCAAAGATTTCAGACTCATAATTTGTCATGGCTGTGACGTACCTTTTTGGCTTTGTTCTTCTTTTCATACGTGTCTGATAGCGGTTTCTTCTTGGCTTGTAAGGCGGCTTTAGAGAACAGATCCTCAAATTCTTTGGCGTTTATGATATTGGGCTCTTCCAGTGAACTCCAGAGTGTGTTATTACTGTAAAACACACACACACACACACACACACAGCAGTGATCGATCAGCGTTTGAGAACATGAGACAAACGCTCTTAAAATAACACTGATGGAGGAACAGATGTGAAATGTTGCAGTCGTTTAATGTTTATTTCCTGGGTTCATTCCTGTGCTGTGATTCCATTAAAACTGAATATAAAGACACTGCAATTGATGAGACTGATCTGAAGTATTTTTTAACGATTCTCTCAGACTCCAGTTTCGTGGATGAGAATTATTTGGTTTCTGCCGTTGCTGAGAAACACGAGCAACACAAACAGGCCGATGGTGTACGAGGGAGTCTTTAAACAGTCTGGTTTCCACTCCTTTATCCTGAGGGGAAAACTGTACACTGGTATTCAGGGACAGGCATTAAGCTGGTTTAGATCGTACTTATCAGACCGTTACCATTTTGTCTGTTTAAATGGGAAAAAATCTATGATAACGTCAGTAAATTATGGAGTGCCTCAAGGCTCTGTGTTCGGAACTCTGCTATTCTCAATATATATGGTAATACCACTTGGTAATATTATAAGAAAACATGGAATTATTTTCTACTGTTATGCCGCTGATACTCAGTTATATATTTCATGCATCATGACCAGATGAAATCTCTAAATTATCTAAGTTGACAGATAATTCAACTTACTAACTATTTGTACAACTTACAACTAGATGTCGCCTTTGGCTTGCTTAGTTTGGGACATTCAATATCCACTCAATTTTACTTTTTTTTTTTCTTCAAAATAATGACATCTATGAAAACTTTCAGTCTGGATTCAGGCTCCATCATAGCACAGAAACTGCGCTCGTTAAAATGATAAATTACTTACTTTTAGCTTCTGACCAAGGCTGTATCTCAATACTTGTTTTTCTTGATCTTAGTGCTGCGTTTGACACTATAGATCATACAATATTCTTAGGTCAACTACAAAATTACACTGGTATTCAGGGACAGGCATTAAGGTGGTTTAGATCGTACCAGACCGTTACCATTTTGTCTTTTTAAACAGGAAAAATCTAAGATAACATTAGTGTGCCTCAAGGCTCTGTGTTAGGACCTCTGCTATTCTCAATATATATGCTGCCACTTGGTAATATAATAAGAAAACATGGAATTAATTTCCACTGTTATGCCGATGATACTCAGTTATACATTTAATCACGACCGGATGAATTCTCTAAATTGTCTAAGTTGACAGAATGTCATATTTCATAAAACACACAGAAATGCAGTAAAAGCCACAGATGTCATGGCTAAGAAGCGTGACTGTAATGATGTAATATAACAGCACTACTGTAGCATTTACTGCAGGCGCGTGTGGTGAAGAATCACTGTATCCTTTTCTAATCCCTCTCACAGTAACACAGGCCCGTAAAGCTGCTCGTATAAACACTCGAACAAGCAGCGGAAGCTCATTGAGCCCGTGACACAGATGCATGAACACAGCACTTCACGTGTGTGTGATTTAACGTTATTTTCAACTGAATATTAATGATACAGATTAAAACTGATCATTTACATTCATGCATTTGGCAGATGGTTTTATCCAAACTGACTTCAATTGCATTTAAAGTATATATGCGATTAGTTCATGCATTTTCAGGGAAACCAATCAATGAACTTGGCATTGCTAGTAAATGTGTTATTTGTGGTAATACTTTACAATAAGGGTCCCATTAGTTAATGCAGATGAACAGAGACATCTCTGAATGCGTTTCAGTGATTCAAATGCAACTTTAAAGTCCCCCTGTGGTGAAAATTTCAGTTTTTAATGTTGTTTATGTGTCTATGTGGTGTTTTTAATACGCTTTAAGACAAACCATGTGTAAGTTCATAAGTCGACAGCATTGCTGAGTATTTTCTGCTTAAAACTGCAGTGAACCAAAGACAGTCTCAAAAACACGGTGTGAAATCGCTGGTGTCTCTGACGTCACAAACGACCTTGTAACCAATCAGATCAACTTGTGATCGTCAACCAGTGGATCTCTGAGTGAGGGAGTGAGTGAGTGGAGGCGGGGCTCAATTGCATATTCCTAGAACCACGCATTCTAAATGAGGCAAGGGTGTCGAGTTACATTCAAGATATTTTAAGGCATGAAGAATTTTCTTTCAAGGAAAAAACGCTTTAATATGTCATTTGGGGACTTTAAGAACAGAACCATTTATATTTGACAATGTGCACTAAGTGCAAATAGCTTTAAATGCCATTTACACTAGGGATACACCAAATGGTTTCTGCCGAACCTTAGAATTTTTTTCCACCGAACCGAACCCTAGGCTTGCACTACCTCGACGTCACGCCGCCGTTGATTACGGGAAGGTGTTTACGTTACTGTTAAAACGCATAATGTTGCTTAATTCTTTTTTACAGTTAAAATAAAATCAAATGTAAAATTCATGTTGTTTACTCCATTAAAGTGTTTGCTGCGTTAATGGACTGAGGATGGGAGTAGGATTCGGTATTCGTTTTAGATTCGGCAGAATCTTAACCAGTGGATTCAGTATTCGGCCGAACCCCATAAATCTTGATTCGGTGCATCCCTAAATTTACACTAAGGTCAAATAGTACGGAGTGCCTAAAGGGACATGGTGATGGACAAAATATAAGATTGGGAGGAAATATAATGTCAATGCTTTTGCATTAGCTCGCAAAACCTTTGCGTTTCTCAGGGGAATGCAAGTGAAAACAACGTTTCTTGGGGAAATGCCAAAGTTTTACAAAAGAAAAGACCGCAACGTTTCCCGGGGGCAATTTTTTTCACAATTGCAGATATTTTAACATTAGAACCCATTGACTTTCATTGTATAGCTAGTAAAAAAAATAAAATAATAAAATTTCAAAATATTGCTGTTCTTTCACAGACTAAAAGAAAGTCATACATTTCTTGTGTCAGGTGTAAAGGACTTACTTGTTGTCCTGAATCTGAATGCGGTTCCAGTAAAGCGGTTTCATGGGACAGGCCGGTTCCACCGCAGGTTTACGAGGCGCTTTCTCAACCGTCGGTCCGAATCCAGACCAGCTGAGAGCCGGAGGAGGCGGCGGGCCGAAGCCTGGGATTGGTGGAGGAGGAGGCGGGGCTCCAGGGAGACCAGGAGGGGGCGGGGCTGGGGGAGGAGCCCCGGGGAGGGGCGGCGGTGGGGGAGGAGCTTGTGCTCCTGGAAGGGGAGGTGGAGGGGGCGGGGCATGTGCTCCTGGAAGGGGAGGTGGAGGGGGCGGGGCATGTGCTCCTGGAAGGGGAGGTGGAGGGGGCGGAGCTTGTGCTCCTGGAAGCGGAGGAGGAGGAGGCGGGGCATGTGCATACCCAGGTAAGGGTGGAGGTGGAAAGGGGGCGGAGCTACCTGGAGGAGGAGGTGGAGGCGGAGCTCCAGGGCTCACACCTAAACTCACACTAATGGAGTCCAGGTTGAGTTTTTTAGGCAGGCTGGAGCTGGAGTTCAGAGGTCTTGTGTCGTCACCCTCGGGGGTTTTGATGAAGGTCTCGCGGTCGGTCTGGACACACACATTGCGGAAGCTTTTGGGCGGCAGGTCGTCTTCGGTGGAGACACACACCTCCTGAAGCTCGCAGCGCTCCCGTACGGACACACACGCCTGTTCCCGCTGGATCCCGTCGATGAGCGACTGCAGACGGGACACGGCCTCCGCGTGTTCGCCTCGGACCTGGAAGAGCCGCAGCTCGAAATCTGCCTGATTCATACGCATGCAAAAAGTTACAATTATTATTAGTCACGATGGTCAATAAAAAGAACATCACACAGGGTTCGTACAGATACTGTAAAATGAAATTCTGGGACTTAAGGACTTTTCAAATGTTTTTTTTTTTTTTAAAGACTATAATCAGATATGTAATTCAAACAACATCTTTATTTCTTAGCTTTTAAATTCTAAAAAAGGTAAATCGATAAATTAAAATAAACTAATAAAACAAACTTCAACCATTGAAAGGATATTATGACAAAGATATCGCTTTCTTATTCAAACTGATTTTTTCTCTGAATATATGATTGACCTGAATAAAAGCTGTATCATATACTTGAATATTTATATGAGCAACATCACGCTCATAACCATGCGAACTGGCTCTATATCTATATCAGACGGGCTGCGGCGTTAATTGTATGTGAAAAGATTGTTTTAACAATTAAAGTAAAAAATTTATTTCCCATTTATTGTCTTTCAATAATTCAAGCACTTTTGAAGTACTCCTTCATAAATATGGCTGTTTTTAAATTTCAAAAAGTGAGATTAAGCACCTCTAAGCAATATAATATTTTTTCATATAAAAATCTAGTAAGTTAGGGCTATTATTTACAAGAAACACTGAATTACTCAAAAACACCAAATCACACGTATCATTTGTAATGGTTCCAGTCAGTCAGTTTCAGTCACATTTCAAGTCAAGTCATCTTCATTTATACAGCGCTTTTAACAATGTAGACAGTTTCAAAGCAGCTTTTCAGAGATAAACATATAATTGAAGGTAACACAGATTGTTTTGGCTTTATAGCGGTTCTTGAATAATGTTATTTCCAGCTAAAGTTAGTTTTGATTGATTCACTTCCGGCAAAATGATCATTTGTTATTAAATTAGTGTCCGCTAAGACGACGGCGTTCTCTATAAACAGACTTTAAACTGAACCTGTGATAAACGCTGATGGGCATTGTTCACATGCGCATTAAGAACTGATTCTATAGTTATGTGCTTTTGAATATATGTGCACAGGTTTGTAATTCCCTGCGAACCAAGCCTGAACAAACTACTTGTCTTGACTATAAATTTGGATACAGAATTTTATTTTATTTAATCACTTCAGGGTAACCCTAACCAGGCGCGAACCGAATTTTCCCACAACACTTATTTATACATTTAAACTCTTCCTTTAGCCGGAGATGATGGAGGGTTTTCCTGAGCGAACGCGACCGCAGCTTTACAGAGGAGATCAGCAGTAAAACATCATCTCGCTTCATCCGAGGAGCATCTGGAGTCCATCAGAACATCGAGGCTTCCCTTCATGCTAACCTCACGTTCAGATCGCCGCTTACAGTCGAGGGTCACCACATTAAACACCAGGAATACATGAACCTGTTTACGAGAACGAGATGCTTCTTCACCAGACACACACAGGTGAAACGCGAAAAATTAGAATATCGTGCAAAAGTTATCATTTTGATGATTATGGCTTAAACCCCAAATTCAAAATCTCAGAAAAGTTTAATATTACATGAAATAAAAAAAAAAATAAAAAAGGATTTTAAATACAGAAATGTCAGCCCTGAAAAATATTATCATGCATATGTATATAGTTATATGTACTAAATATTAGTTTCACCTTTTAATACTGAAATACATGATATTCAAATGTTTCAAGTTTCACCTGTGTGTATATATATATATACAGTCAAACCTAAAATTATTCAGACACCAGCTATAGTTTTTGATTTTTTTTACTAGTGTGTGCAGGACACTAGAGTTCATTTATAAGTGAGGAGAGCAAAATAAAGTGACATATTATACCCAAAAACTCTTCATACAGTGATTACCAGGAAAATATATAAACATTTATTGGGACCTAAAATGATTCCTCCACTTTGAGCTGATCATGTTTTTCTTCAGTGTTTTTTCTGTAATTGCTAATGCTCTTTTTACACACAGACTGAACAACATGAAGCATTGCTTGGTCACTGGTTGAGATAAACTGGTATTATCTAATTGTGTAGTTAAATTTAACAGCTGACAGATATTCAACATAATTCATGTGTGAGAGTCTAACAGAAGGACGGACAAAACCAGGGAAATATCAATGAGTTCTGCTCATATTTTATGACCATTTTCTAAACTATAGCAAATAAACTGATAATGTGAGAAATGTGTCTGAATAAATGTTGGTTTGACTGTATATATACACATACGATAACTCTCTCTTGCTTCTAAATCTGCATTTCTTTGTTCTACACCTGAGGAGTGTTGATCCTGAGAGTTCGGCTCTCGTGACGCTGTGCTCGTAAACAGGCGTTCGTCTACGTCACTGATTTTCCACATCGGCTCTCGTGGTTTTATATACTTTCAAAAATGATAAAACATTATATTGTCCAGACTGCTGTGGACTGGGAGCTGTCCTCATAACTTGGCCCATCAAGCTGGAAGTAAATCTGCCTTTAGTGTCTGGATGAGCGTCGGCATCGGGTCACACTATTTACTGGTTTCTTAATGCATGAGCCTGGTCTATAATATCAATGATTTATACATTAAATGACAAAAAAATTATAATTTAATATAAATATAGTATCATTGAGATACTACTATAGTCAGTTTAAGTTTAGTTAAAGTTTTAGTAAACTTATTGTGTTTTTTAAGTTGTATTAGTTTTTTTTATACACATACACACAAACACACACATATATATGTCTATATAGGTTTTTTAATTTCAGTTTTAGTTATTTTGGTAAAAAGTAATAAATAAATATTTCTTATTCGTTAAAAACGTTTGCTTTTCATTTCAGGAAGAAATTAATGATAGATAGATAGATAATATTTTGTTTTGTCATTTGTATTAGTTAAAATATATATATTTTTTTAAAATATGAATCATACAAAGAAACATTTTCTGTAAAATTGTATATTTCTGTAAAATAAAAATAAAAATCTTTGACTCAACCTTTTATTAATCTGTGTATTTGGTATTTATTTTTATCTTTTCTTTTATCTGTGTTGTTTTTATAAATTTGCTTTTATTGTGCAATTATTATTATTATTAATGTATGTACTTATTTCTTTTTTTGGGGGGGGGGGGGTTAAGCTGTGGTGAGGGCAAAAACTTAAACATCACTGTTAAAATTTAATTTTTTACTGATGCTGTTCATGTAAAAAAAAAAATAGCTAGAATATATCATATTTTATATGTAATATAAAGTAGTCAACATTTGAAAGGATCAAAACCTTTCATCAAAGTTATACATGAATTTTGATCAATACTTGTTCTTGTCTTAGACAACTTTCATGAACTTTTTTGATCCACTTCAAATGTTGACTACTGTATCATATAATTTAGCCAAATTAAAAAAAAATATTGTGTGTACAATTGTTTATTTTATTATTATGAAGTTAAAAAATATGTTTTTATGGTCAGCTATAATGACCCTTGTCAGTCAGAAACAGAAGAATAACGGGTGAGAGAAGCTGGATTACACGGCCTCTGCTGACATCTAGTGTTCTCCGTCAGCGCTGCAGTTTCTCCACACTCACATGCAGTTTCTCCAGCTCCTCTTTACTCTCTCTCTTCAGCTGCAGGAGGGCGGCCTGGTGCTCTGAGAACACACACACATGCAAATGTCTTAATAGTCAGAAAGAATCTATTCGTTAGCATTGAGCTTCAATTGAATATGAAACATAGTCTGACGTCTCAACAACCCCATTCTTGGTTGTGTGAACGTTAAGGAAACATTAATGGAATCAAACATTATCGGAATGTTACTTTTGAATGTTCTATGAAACAAATAGTAACATTTGTAGAAGAAAAACCGTTAGACGAATTAAAACATTTCAGAAAAAGTTCCATTATTTTTGTCGTTTGTGTATGTCAAGTCAAGTTTTATTTCTACACAGCGCTTTATACAATACAGCTCGTTTCAAAGCAGGTAAATAACAAAATCAGTGATGCACTCTTCACCAGTGAACTCAGCTTCAGTAGTGTCATTATTATGTGTGTGTGTGTGTGTGTGTGTGTGAGTGAGTGAGAGAGAGTGTGTGAGTGTGTGTGTGAGTGTGTGTGTGTGTGTGGTGTTGACCTGCGCTGGTGTAAGGTCAGAGCTGGAGGAACCAGTACGGCTGGTTTTGTGTTTCCAGTCAGAAGCCATTAACAGGCTTTGTGTAATTTGATAAATCATGTTCCAGCGTTCAGCTGTTCTGTGGTCAAACGAGGGATGCTGCTTTACATCTGATTAAGAGCATCACACACACACACACACACACACCGAAACACACAACAAATCACACAGGACAAATGTGAAACTGAAAATGGTAAATGGTAAATGGACTGCATTTATATAGCGCTTTCACAGACCCAATGACCACCAAAGCGCTTTACATTTGCCTCACATTCACCCATTCACACACCGACGGCGGTGTCAGCCATACAAGGCGCCATCCAGCTCGTCGGGAGCAGCCGGGGTTAGGGGTCTTGCTCATGGACACTTGGTCAGGTGGAACCGGGGATTGAACCACCAACCTTCCGGTTTGTAGACAATCTACATGAACCACTGAACCACTGCCGAAAAACATCAATGAGCTTTACTTGCTCTATAACTTTAGTTAATGTTCTCTCAAAGTTATGAACAAACGTTCTTCCAGTGACATTAATGGACGTTCATTCAAAGTATCTGGTCTTTAATAATGTTCTGTAAACAAAAACATTATTTATGCATCGTTCATAGTGTTTTCTGAAATGTTTCAGTAGGATGTTTGTCATTTTTTAAATGTTGCTACTTGTTTCAGAGAACATTCAGAAGTAACATTCCCATAATGTTTCAATGATGAAAAAAATTTCCATTAATGTCCATAACCAGAACAAACTGGATGTTTTGAGCATTCAGTGAACATTCATTAATAACAATTTCATGGGAACATTATCAAAATATTCTTGTATGTATGTATGTACGTACATACACACACACACACACACACACACACACGTATGTATATATTTAAGAATTTTTATTTGTTTATATATATATATAAACAAATAAAAATTCTTAAATATATACATACGTGTGTGTGTGTGTGTGTGTGTGTGTGTGTATAAATTCATTTGAAATATTTACACAGTATATACATGTACATTTTTCTCAAATATATACATGCATGTGTGTGTATTTATATGTAAAAAAAAAAATTTGTTTGTAGAGCACTTCTACAATCATTGCAATGTTGCTTTGGGAGGGGTGTTCTAATGTAAAAGCTGTAAGAAGCTCAATGTAGCATGTACAATGGTACTGCTTAGAACAGTGGTTCTCAAAGTGTGGTACGCGTACGCAGACTCCCTCTAGTGGTACGCAGAGGAATCACTGAATTTCGCACGTAAGATCAAACCGGTGTGATCAGTCTTGGTACCAAGTCTATGTACCCTGGAGCGTACGATGCGATTACACCGGTGTGAGTAGAACAGCCAGTGCATCACGTGATCAACTGCTAAATTCAAATGTGCTTTCGCGCAGTTGGCTGGCACTGAGCCAGAGACGGACACGCGCCACTCAGACACTGTCAAATATCACAATTATTCAGTGTTTTTAACCACATAATGTTTATTTTAGGTTTCAGACATTTAAATTCACATAAGTAATAAAAGAAAATACATTTAGAATTTGTAAAATACACTATGGAAGCGGAAATAATAATAATTTCCATTATAATTAGACGACACGTTTTATTCATATCAGATAAGTTACACATTCTGTCAGTAACTTTAAAGTTAACTCTATTCTTCTCCCAGTTCACCGGCCGCTTACTTTCATGTATTTCGGGAGAAAGGATGAATTCACGTCCTGTAAATCCAACAGATCCGATTCTCTGAACCGTGGCACAAACTAACATGGCGGCGCATATAGCTCAACTAACGCGATAACTTCCACTTGCATATTTGACAATCGGAATATCCGATATTTCATGCCATAGCTAACAAATTTGTGAATATTTTGAATAAAAAAAGGAAATAAAAAGCAGATCATCAGTCATTCAGCGCTATTGTGGCCACGGTGTGTCACGTGACAAGCAATGACGCGTCCGTCACCATGGAATCAATAAAGTGTACGTTCTAAAAATAATGGTCGCCTTGAAAAACTCATGGGGGTCAGCCAGAATATTAAAAAAAATTAAAAAGGTTAAATATGAATTTACACAGCTTGTGTTTTTTTTAATTAAGTACAGTACTTTATTTTTTTTACTTAATATTTTAAGTACAGTAGGCTACAGTGTTTATTTTACTTTTAGGTGCAATACATTTGAATTGAATCATTATTTAAGTTTTTTATTTAACCTGTATGTAAGCTGCAGTGCCGTGTTAATGTTCAAACTGTGTTTTTACAATGTTTAAAGTGGCTGACAATAATAAATATTCTTATTAGATTAAACCGCCTTATTTTTTAGCTGTGCATAACTGTAGCTGAATAGTTAGGCCTACTACGCTACTTTATTTTCATATTGGTCATTATGGTGGTACTTGGAGAGCCAAATATTTTCTGAGGTGGTACTTGGTGTAAAAAGTTTGAGAACCTCTGGCTTAGAAAGTTTGATTAGTTATTTTCCTGTATAGTTACTGTTTTGGTGGCACTGTATGTGTGTGTTGTCTTTAAAAATGCAGTGTGTGATTTTTTGTGGGATCTAGTGGTGAGGTTGTGAACTGCACCCAACAGAAGTTACGGTGGCCGACAGGAAGTGATGTCGTCGTCTGAGACAGCAGAGAGTAGCCAGTTAAACAATGAGGTTTCTTTACAAAGATAAATTAAGAAGGTTTACTTAATTATTCAGTAAAACGATGTTATTGCGAATATTATTGTTGCTTGTTCATCTTTACCCCCTTTCACACAGCGCGATGATCCCAGCAAATTGCCAGAACGCCTTCTGTGTGAACGCAAACACGACCTGGGACTGATACCGGCATCGATGCCGGGTTGAGGACCGTAACACTGCCGGGATCATTTCCAGAACGCGCCCTGTGTGAACAGATGCAGGACCAATGCCGTAAGGGGTGTGTCACAGTGATGACGCATATGTGCCATCGCGCGACTCTGTTGCTCGTAGAAGAAAGTTTGTGTTCGTCATCAACAAAGAAAGAACGAAAAACTGGACCGAAGCCGAGACCAGGAGCTCCTCTATCCGCGCTGAAGCTGAGAGCTTTGCGGAACGGTGCGCGCGTGTATGTTTTCGACGCGTACGTTACACGTCTCATCCTGACGTCATGTTACGGGATCTTTACGGGATGTGTGTGAACGCACTCACAGATCCCGGAAAATCAAAACCAAAATCAAACAATCCCGGGACAAATGCCGAGTCACATTATCCGTGTATTTTCCGGAATCTCTGTGTGAAAGGGGCTATTATGTCAGTGTTTTATTCACTGACTTTAGCAGCTTCTCTGCACGAAGAACAACAACGTTTGTCCATTCAGGGCCAACATGCTAATGTGAGAGAGTGTTATGCTAATGTAGACCTGGTGTGTGTAGAGAGAAATGCTCATTCTAAGCTAATAAAAACATAACGTAAGGTCTTTATACACCACTGGAAACATAGTTGTGTATATGATATTGTGTATATACATTTCTGTCAACAGATCCTCCTAAATATTACACAGTGCACCTTTAAGAAAATGCAAATAAAGTGATTTGCTAATCCTCAGGCTCTCACCTGCTTCAGTGTAGCGCAGCCCCACCTTCTCGTCCCCGTCCTCTCGGGGCGGCGGCCACACGGCCTGCAGGCGGCCCGGCGTACGGTCCTCGCCGTCAGACGGAGACGTCACCTCGCACTGAACACAAACACAGCGTGTGCAGAAATTAACTCTCAGAGGAAGTTAAAAATCACTGCACTGCATTACAATAATATACAGCAACCTCTGATTGGAATATCCTCCTGACTGAGGGACATTTTAATCTTCAGAGTAAATTCATGTTTTTGGTTCCACTTTATTTCGATAATCCACTTTAGACATTCTACTAACTATACGTGACTTTGCAACTACATGTCAACTACCTGTCCTTCGAGGATTGGTAGACTGTTAGGTTATGGTTAGGGTTCGGGTTAGCAGAGTAAGTTGACTTGTAGTTGCCAAGCTACTTATAGTCTTTTGGGGGACCATCAAAATAAACTGTTAAGTACTGCTCTAATGAGAGTTAGTTGAAAAGTTACTTATAGTTAGTGGAATGTCTAAAGTGGACCGTCGAAATAAAGTGTCACCATGTTTTTAACCGGTTGCATGTCTTATGTTTATATATTTTATTTGTATGTTGTAACTTTGATGTATAATTGTATTTGCAAACTCGGCTGCCTATCTTGGCCAGGACACTCCTGTAAAAGAGTTTAATCTCAGTCTTCTCTCCTGGTTAAATAAAGGTAATTAATTAATTAATTACAAATAAAAAACATTCCAGCAAACAAAAATATGTTCCCATAAAATGTTTCTTGGTTATGTGAATATTCAAAAAGTAACGTTCCCATAATGTTTGAAGAATGATAAAATGGAATGTTTCTTTAATGTTCTCTGAATGAAACTGAAACAATGCATGAATGATGTATAAATTATGTTTTTGTGCTGACGTTTAGAGAACATTATTAAAGACCAGATGACTTTGAATAGACATTATATGAAGAAAGTTTGATCATGACTTTGAGAGAAGCTTGCCCTGCAAGCAGGAATTTTATTTCATTTAGTATTAATATTTAGCCTCTCATAACTAACTAAAGTTAAATTAATTATTAAAGCACTTTAAAAACTAGTTTACCAAATAATCTGAGATTAACTCACCAAACACAAGTGAAAAATGGTTTTGGTGAGTGAATAAAAACTGTAAGAAAGATAATCTCCACCAAAACACAAATATGTTTGCAGACTGACTGATCAGAGTTTAAACTTAACTTAAAATTGCCCCTAAAATGCCAGACAATTTAAGACTAACACTTTACAATGAAGTCTCATTTGTCAGCACTATTTAATGTATTTGCTAACATGAACTTACAATAATCGTTATTGTTGTAGCAAGGATAGAAGTGCTGTTAGCAAAAATACAATTTCATAGACTGTAAACAATATTTATTGGAAGTAAAAAAAAAAAAATCTGTTTGATTCACTGACCTTTAAAAATCAGATAAAAATAATAATAATAATAATAATATTATTATTATAATATATATATATATATATATATATATATATATATATATATATATATATATATATATATATATATATATATATATATATATAATATAAAGAACGAATAATTATTGAATGATTGCTATTAGATAAATATAGGACTTATATTCATTTCGAGTTGTGTGGGTTTTATTAATATTTTTGTTTCTTTTCTAAATGTTTTGATATTATTTGTCGAGGCTTTGTCTAAAGACACTTTTCCACGCTGTAAGACGTTTAAAACTGAAGGATCGCATAAATCACACACACTTTGGCCTCGGGAGAGCTCTTGCTGTCACGACTGGAGATCCGCTCGACTGTCTGTCAAAACGAATTAGCCTAAATTGTTAAAATCTAAATAATTCTATTTCCATAAGGACAAAATGTGCTGTTAGCAAAAATACAATTTCATAGACTGTAAACAATATTTATCGCTAGTAAATTTTTTCTGTTTAATTCACTGACGTGTAGCAAAAATGTTTGTTTGGACCTTTAAAAATCAGATAAAAACCTTTAAAAAATAAAATAATAAAATAATTCTGATGCTAGAAATGAATGTATTTCAGAGACTATGTAACATTTTTGTTTATTTTCCAAATGTTTTTGTATTATTTGTCTATTATTTTTTGTGTATTATTTGAGACTTTGTCTGAAGACAATTTTCTACCCTGTAAGGACAGACAACAGAACTTTTAAAAGCCTGAAGAAAAAAATAAAAATAATAGAATTTTTAATAAAATAATTCTGATGCTAGAAATTAATGCATTTCAGTGACTACAGTGTGTCAACAAAATCATGAAGTAAAGAATTAATGATTGCTATTAGATAAATAGGACTTTAGGATGCATTCTATAGAGTTGTGTGGGTTTTATGTAAGATTTGTTTTGATATTATTTGTCGAGACTTTGTCTAAAGACAATTTTCCACCCTGTAAGAAGTTTAAACCTGAAGGATCGTGGTCATAACATACTTTGGGCTCGGTAGGGCTCTTGCTGTCACCGGCTGGAGATTTGCTGGCCTGTCTCTGGAAGATGGACCTCAGCAACTCTTTATCGCTCTTCTTCCTCTTCCTCACAGCGTCCAGATCCAACGCCGTCTCCCCCTGCTCCTTCTTCGCAGGTTTAGCGCTGAATAATTTGGACTTTAGCGCGTCGTACGTGGAATCGGTTGCTGGTTTTCCACCGTTTCCCGAGGCCTCTCCGCTCGGGTCCTCCCGGATGCCTTTCTGCAGCACACTAGTGATTTCAGACAAGCTTCTAGGTTCGGTTTTCTTCTTGGTCGCACTGGTGACGTTCAGCGGTTCGAGTCTGGCTTTGTTGACGTGCTGTTTGAGATTGAGCAGCGCTCGGTCTGTGTCGCGCTGCTTGATCTCGGACACCGTTTCCCTCTCGTCTCCGATCGCTCCTTTCTTCAGCACACGGAGACCGCTAAACAAAGCGGGAATCTGGTATTTATCACCAGTTTTGGGGTCCGGTTTGTTGTCCGAAGGGGACGTTCCTGAAACAGTCTCTGAAACCACTTTTGTCTCAATCTGAAGACTTGAGAATGAGGTCTCAAAATCTCCAGTTTGAGGATAAGGATCTCCAGTTTGAGGATCTCCAGTTTGAGGATCTCCAGTTTGAGGATCAGGATCTCCAGTTTGAGGATCAGGATCTCCAGTTTGAGGATCAGGATCTCCAGTTTGAGGATCTCCAGTTTGAGGATCAGGATCTCCAGTTTGAGGATCAGGATCTCCAGTTTGAGGATCTCCAGTTTGAGGATCTCCAGTTTGAGGATCAGGATCTCCAGTTTGAGGATCAGGATCTCCAGTTTGAGGATCAGGATCTCCAGTTTGAGGATCTCCAGTTTGAGGATCAGGATCTCCAGTTTGAGGATCAGGATCTCCAGTTTGAGGATCTCCAGTTTGAGGATCTCCAGTTTGAGGATCTCCAGTTTGAGGATCTCCAGTTTGAGGATCAGGATCTCCAGTTTGAGGATCAGGATCTCCAGTTTGAGGATCTCCAGTTTGAGGATCTCCAGTTTGAGGATCTCCAGTTTGAGGATCTCCAGTTTGAGGATCACTTTGTGATTCCGGATCTGTTCCCGAATTCCCTTCTTGTTGATCATCGCTAGAAACGTCCTCATCTTGTGTGCAAAACGGCACTGATCGCCTCCAGCTGCTCACGTTCGTGCTCGTCCGTGATTCTCCTCTCCCCGTGTGAACGCTCAGCGAACGCATCTCCTTCCGGGATTCGCTCGACACGCGTGACGGAAGATCCAGAGACCGGTTGAGTTTTCCCGTCCGGCTCAGAACCGAAGCGTCTCGGAGCGATCTCTCCACGAGGCTCTCGGGCTTCCCTCGGCCCCCGTGGTCACGTGACCGTCCCCGAACGCTCTTCGGATCCTCGTCGTCGTCGATGTACGTCTCCACGCGGGTTACGCGCACGAGAAATGGATCCGGCGATGTTCGTGAAGAACTTTCTGAATCCTGAACGGGAGAGTTAAGGCATCCAAGCAACTTTTCCTCTTTGGGTTTTGGGATTATAGGAATATGACCATTCGGACTTGAATCTTCATCGTGCAAAGTTCGAAAGGACGTCAACACAGCCGACGACTGACCTGACCTGGGAGAAACCCTGCTGGCTGGATCCATATTCCTGTTTACATTCAATCCTATGGAGTGAAATGCGATAACTGCATAAACACAGGCCCGTTCACATCAAACACGATAATTATTACGTTTTAGAAATCATTGTATTGAAGGAACAATATCACAACTATATTTCCCTGCTGATGGATGATCAAAACATTGAGAGCCAATCATAATCCATCGTGCTTTAAAGAGCATTTAAAGCAGATGAGGAAAAATACAGCACTTGCTTATAATAAATGTAATGATGATGTGTGCGCTTAGATAGTAATCTTTATAGTTGTGAACGGGCCTTTAGTGTGGGATAAACTCCATCTCTAGCTTTACTTTAACCGGCATGCGCTCTAGTTTCAAACAAAAGGTTTTTGTCCGTGAAAATCCCCGGGTTTCTCTCTGTCGCATTTGGAAACACTTCACATTTGTGCCAGCAGTCGTTTAAGTTGTTCAGCATTTATAGTGAATCCAGTGGTCCAAACACACAGGCACAGTGCGATCCTCAAATGAGAAAAAGAAACCAGAGAGTGTAAAGTTTCTCAGTGTTGT
>JAULUF010000028.1:30157500-30175000 GCA_031834385.1 Semotilus atromaculatus
GTTAGCTTCAGTAAAGTTAGCTTCAGTAAAGTTAGCTTCAGTACAGTAAAGTTAGCTTCAAAAGTTAGCTTTAGTAAAGTTAGCTTCAGTAAAGTTAGCTTCAGTAAAGTTAGCTTCAGTAAAGTTAGCTTTAGTAAAGTTAGCTTCAGTACAGTAAAGTTAGCTTCAGTAAAGTTAGCTTCAGTAAAGTTAGCTTTAGTAAAGTTAGCTTCAGTACAGTAAAGTTAGCTTCAAAAGTTAGCTTTAGTAAAGTTAGCTTCAGTAAAGTTAGCTTCAGTAAAGTTAGCTTCAGTAAAGTTACTTCAGTAAAGTTAGCTTTAGTAAAGTTAGCTTTAGTAAAGTTAGCTTCAGTAAAGTTAGCGTAAAGTTAGCTTCAGTAAAGTTACTTCAGTAAAGTTAGCTTTAGTAAAGTTAGCTTCAGTAAAGTTAGTTTCAGTAAAGTTAGTTTCAGTAAAGTTAGCTTCAGTAAAGTTAGCTTTAGTAAAGTTAGCTTCAGTAAAGTTAGCTTCAGTAAAGTTACCTTTAGTAAAGTTAGCTTCAGTAAAGTTGGCTTCAGTAAAGTTAGCTTCAGTAAAGTTAGCTTCAGTAAAGTTAGCTTTAGTAAAGTTAGCTTCAGTAAAGTTAGCTTCAGTAAAGTTAGCTGCATTCATTGAGAGAAAAGGTATAACGTCACACGTGCGCCTTTTGGGGTTTGTAGTCTTTGTAATTACTAAGGGTGTCACGATTTCGATTTTAAATCGAGATCGATCGAAATTAATTCACACTCTCGAATATCGAATTCAAAAATGGAATCGTCGATACTGCCACGCCCCCATGTCACGTCCAGTCGGTTTGCAAAGCGGGAAAAAACACGCGTGTTGAAGTGCTGCGAGTCCGAGTCCTCTACCTAGCTATAGTATACAACCAGTCAAAAGATAGCATGGCAACTGCAGACGCAGGAGACCCATCGACAGGACTTGAACCCCTCCTCTTTCACTGAAGTCGCCGGTGTGGGACAGTTGGAGTATTTGTGATTTTCAGTGAGTTATGTTGACAACTTTCACATTCGCGTTCAAAGTTTGCGCTTCAAAAAAGCCACAGTTTGCAAGCTCTGCGGTGCGTGTACCATATTCTTACACTTTTTAAATTAAAACTTTAAATTGACAAAAACAGCAGACTCAGACTCTGAACAGTATGAATCTTTACACAATAAATCTTGCATGGCACAAATAACTTGATTCTCCACCTCCACGAATGAGTCGAGTGTCGTTCATTTCCGCACCGAGTCTATTTCTGCTGCATGTGCAGTTAAAGCGACAGCGCACAGTTCGTGCTCAAAATGAACATAATTTGACATGAAAATGTTATTCATCATAAATGCATTTAATTAAATACTACATTAAATAATATTTTTCACAGTCATGTTTTTACTTTAAGACCGAGGTAAAGCAAGGAAAACATAGATGTATCTGTTAAACCGTGTTTGTTTTGTTGTGAACTTGAATGTCATCTTCTGTGAATAAGACTGCAGTTACAAAAGAGAAACTACATGGCAGGATATTTTGCTTAAGTTTCTAATTGACTGAAGATATAAGTTATTGTGACATTATTATTTTGTTAATAAATGTTTTAAATTTGACAATGTAGTGTGGTACATTGCGAACTAAGGTCATATATTATATTTCAAAAAAGTGTAATGGCATAGCAAACTGTGCTTTAAAAAAAAAATGAAAAAATCGAGAATCGAATCGAACCGTGACCTTAGAATCGAAAATGTAATCGAATCGAGGATTTGGAGAATCGTGACACCCCTAGTAATTACGTATTTTCACAGTCTTATACCTCAACAGTTTTACATCAAACTGCGACTTTCTTGACTTTAAAATGTATCTTTTAAATTGACAAACATCATATGTAATTCAGGGCACAATTCAAACAGGATCAAAATATTTGTTGTCTCTCGCCATAGACTACCATATAATATTTTTCCGAAATAAGGTCCCATGGTGGTCCACCGGAAGGGGAGGGACTTAGGCTCTCTATATGGGCAACACCTGTAATATGTCAAATTTCACCATATCACAGATCGCATCACATATCCGTTTATCCCGCAGTAAAACCCCAGAGTCTGAAACAAGCACTGGTGGGCCGTTGTCCTGCTCCACGTCACACACGCTGAGTGAAATGAGAATTGTTTAATAACGGAACTGTTGTGGCAAAAATTCATATTAAACATCATCACTGCATAAGAGACACTCAGAGTCAAATTTGCCTTTGGCTAAGCCACACCCTAGAATGTAGATTGACCAATCACAGCGCAGCCAAGAACGAGCTCCCACACTTTTTCACAGCGCTCCATTAAGACAGTGGCCTAGTGAGATCAGGGTGTTGGGGAATCACTTTTTTCTCTTTTTCATCAAACCGCAGTTTTTGCAAGTTCCCGCAATTTCATTGCATTAAATTGCATAAATATCTCGCATATTCCATCGCATTTTTTAAGAAACCGTGCCGCATAATCAAGGATTTTTATTCTAAAATATTATTCTAATGTAAATCATCTGTTTTCTATGTGAATATATAGTAAAGTGTAATTTATTCCTGTGATCAAAGCTGAATTTTCAGCATCATTACTCCAGTCTTCAGTGTCACATGATCCTTCACAAATCAGGATAATATCAGAGAACGTCTAATAAGGAGAGAACTCCCACTCCCAGTAAACTTCCGGCTTCTGAACTGGTTCCAGTTCCACTCTGCTCCACATGAGGGTGCTCACAGGACAAGTGCAGAATGAATGGAGGTCTATGGAGATATACCCTCAAAATCCACTTTTCTCAGGATATACATTTTTGTCTAGTAATTTGAATGTTGTTTTCGAAAGGAGATGCAAAGAAATTACAGATTGCTGGGTGTTAGATTTTTTAGAGTCACTTATTTGCTTTAAAAAGTATTTTAAAATGTCAATGACGTCATACACATCAGCATCATTAGCAGAATGCTAGCGTGTTATGGGCAACAACAACTCATCCTGTAAGAAATCGAAAGGACATAAGAACTCGTTCATTCAACCTTCGACCTATAACCCATGTTGAACTTGCAAAACCTACATTCAAATCTGAGATTTCTCAACGGCAATCGGGTGATAGAGACACATTTATCCTCTAGCTCCATAGACTCCCATTCATTCTGCACTCGGGCGATCGCCCCCAGTGGAACTCTGGGGGAACTACAACCACAATTCGGTACAATTGGACTTCATTTTACAGGCTTTCCATAGACGGGCTTTGATAATATGATGATTTGATGCTCGAGAAACATTTATGATTATTATCAGTGTTGACAACAGGTGCACTGTTCATATTTCCACTTATATGACTATAAGTACCTGCTAATTGTATAAACATCATATATAAATCTACATATTAATTGTGTCAGCGCTGATTGACTCACGGTTAGTCCGAGCTTCGGATAGTATGGAGTGTCTCCGATGATGTCATCCTCAGGTGGTGTGATTCTCAGGAAGTCCAGGTGATCGGGTCTGCTGGGACGACACAAAGGATCATGGGTAATGGATTCCTCCCCGTCCAGCATCCAGATGTCCTCCGGCCGCAACAGAGAGTTTTCTGCAGACAAACACAATCAGACGAAGGCCTCGTCCACACTCACACGGTTTCGTTTGTAAACGCAGCTTTTTCTCTCCGTTTTGTCCTTGCGTTCACACTGAGACGGCTTTTTTATTCATGAAAACAAAGCTTTTGTGAAAACGTTTTACTGTTGTAGTGTGGACTGTGAAAACAGAGGTATTTAAAAACGATGATGTACGGTCAGGCTATGTTTACACGGACACGATCTGAAAAGAAAACGCAAAGCGTTGCGTTATCACTTTTTATTCTGCGTTTAGATGAGCGTTCTGGGGGGGAAATCTGCGTGCATATGGTGACGCAAAAGTGTGTGAAATTGGATGTAGTGTGCACTCCAGGCGCTAGGGGGCGATGTGGAGCACTGACACACAACAACAATATCTGAGGATATTGTGTACAACTGCTGAGGACTCTTTACAATACGCAATTACGTGTTAAAAAAAAAACCACCCAGGATACGCACACGAAATGGGCATTTAAACGATAAACTGACACAAAGACATTTGAATATGTGTATATGGTCCTCCTTCCTCACATTCGTAAACACTGACTCGGTACTTCCGCGTACATTAATCCTGACCTTTTCAACGTAATTGCGTATTACGTGAGTCACGAACGCGCATCACAGAACAGAGCAAGGCCAGCATTTGTGCTTATAAAACTGAAACTGTTTTATTTATTTGTGAAATGCCGATGGTTTGTCTAGATAAGACCCTTATTCATCGT
Organism: Semotilus atromaculatus; assembly: GCA_031834385.1. Classification (NCBI taxonomy): domain Eukaryota; kingdom Metazoa; phylum Chordata; class Actinopteri; order Cypriniformes; family Leuciscidae; genus Semotilus; species Semotilus atromaculatus. The sequence continues at coordinate 30,161,844 of JAULUF010000028.1, forward strand.
CTGGTGTCGTTTAAAGCCCTTTGAAGCTGCACTGAAACTGTCATTTGGACCTTGAACCGTTTGGGTCCTGTTGAAGTCCATTATATGGAGAAAAATCCTGGAATGTTTTCATCAAAAACCTTCATTTCTTTTCGACTGAAGAAAGAAAGACATGGACATCTTGGATGACACGGGGGGAGTACATTATCAGCAAAAGTTTTTTAAAAAGTGAACTAATCCTTTAATGAAAAATCGGAAATTGGAATCGGCCTAGAAAATAGTAATCGGTGCATCTCTACCGTCCACACTAGCGTTTCAGGCGTTTCCCGACGAAACTTTTGGAAAACGCCTGAAACGCTAGTGTGGACAGAGAGCGTCATGAATCATGATCTGGAGAACTGAGTCATGTTCCAGATTGCTGTATTTTTGTTTTATAAAATACAACCCAATGTCAGTGTAGGAACATTCAGCGCTGTGTCTCTATATGTAATAAGTGATTCCCTTCACCAGCCGACCTGAACGCACAACATCTGTATGCGCTATATCGGTCTGAAATGAGTTTAATGGGTCACTCCCTGCAGGAATAAAATAAACAAAGCTTACTGGAGAAGTTGCATCCTAATTTAACATACATTTCTCAATCGGTGGCATTAAAAACACTTCTGATAATGAAGGGAGCAGGCAAAGGCTGCCGTGATTAATGGCGTCTCATTATGATAATGCATCGGTTGCTGGACCTCCAAACGCTGACTAAACATCTGGTTCTGGTCCAAATGCAAAGCCAAATTGATTGCAGACGAGGTCCTGCATCTCGTGAAGTTAAGATGCACATTCACTCCAACACTGGAGTAAAAACACAGTGAAACACAAGCAGCGTGACTGTTTTCACTCATTCCCTCAGTTTAAATCACTAACTCAAATTATTAGTTGTTAAACAGCGCCACCATCTGGACAACAACAACCAGTTCTCACAAACTCAGCTGTTGATGAAACACAAATACACATCTTTCACATATTAAAATGAGAACATGAAACAGCCTTCTGATCATCAGCAAGTACAGTAATCTTAGATGATCACACATGAATGTAATGCTGATTCCCATGAGCCGACGGTTCCTCCTCCAGGGGGCGTCAGAAACACAACCTCACACACGTTCACATCACAGGCTGTTTTATGAGGCATTTCTACAGTAATTCAACTGAACTGAAACTAAAAATTAAATTAAATATTATATTCATTCTAACGATTTATACTTGACATACTAATGTAAATCCAGTCTCTGTAAGTCAGACCGGGGCAAGTTGTCACACTTAAAAAAATTAGAATATTGTGCAAAAGTTCATTTATTTCAATAATTCAACTTAAAAGGTTAAACTAATATATCATATATTAATATACATGCAAAGTGAGATATTGCAAGCCTTTATTTGTTATAATTTTGATGATTATGGCTTACAGCTTATGAAAACTCTTAATTCAAAATTAGAATATTGTGAAAAGGTTTTCACAGCTGTAAGCCATAATCATCTAAATTATAACAAATAAAGGCTTGCAATATCTCACTTTGCACGTAATGAGTCTACTGTATATAATATATTACTGTCACCTTTTAAGTTGAATTACTGAAATAAATGAACTTTTGCACGATATTCTAATTATTCATTCTAACGATTTATAACCGACATACAAATGTAAATCCAGTCTCTGTAAGTCAGACCGGGGCAAGTTGTCACACTTTTAATATAATTGGTGGGTTTAGCATGTTGGGAGTGTGATTGCTTGAAACTGTGGCTGTTTGTTTGGTCAGTGTTGATTGAGATCTAGGTAAGATCAGCAGCTGTCAGGTGTGTGTGTGTGTGTGTGTGTGTGTGACACAGATGATGTCATGTTACAGTACACAGATCTGCAGTGTGTTTAATAGCCTCGGGCTGATGCACAGCGAATGACCGGTTCAATACGTCTGTGCTGATGCTACACTGATAATATGAGCTCATATTAGAGGCATATTGCAGATACATGCATCATGCTACCTTCAAACACGCAAAAAAATATGATCTAAAATAAGTTTGAATCGTTGAAGGGTAAAAATGCTGTATTCTCTATTCTGCATATCATTTGCTCTAAATGCATATTCACGTAAAACTAAATCGTATATGTAGGCTAATTTCTGTATTTCTGTATAACGAGTGGTTCTCTACATTATTACAGGACGTTTGCAGCTCGAGAAGTTTCATGAACACAAGCGTCTGAAGACAGCGTGTGAATACTGCATTATATTCTCTTTCACGTTTAACGCTTGAACGTACGAATTCACACAATATTATTAAAAAAAAAAAAAAAACGTCTTGGCGAGTATCCTAGTTCACAGTCGGTTATATCTTAAGTGAACGTACACATTTGAGAAATAAAGCTAAAACGCATGTGTAACAGTATATTGGATCTGTGTATTATGTCCTAAAGGGACAGCAGGTTTATTGTGTTTTCATATTAATAAAACAAAAAAAAAGACAAAGAAATCACTCACTGTTCAGACTGAAGAACTTTTGTAACTTTATAAAAATCCATTTATATTTAATTTATACATTAACGAATATGCAGTGTTATTTCACATTTGATTATGTCATTCAAATCCTGTTCAATCCCAAAACACTGTTTATTTCATTTTTGAGCCTATCTTAGTTCTATTGTATATACAGTATTTGTGCTATTTTGATTATTTGATTATTTGTTCTTTTTTAATTAATGACTGCTTGTCTTTAATAATATTTTTAATTCACATTAATTAGGCTGGTAGGTTTTGCTGTATGCATCAAAACTGTAATAGAGAATTATGATGTGATCCACTGACCCAGTCCTGCTGAATATGTGCTGTGCTATTAAAGGAAAGATAACATATGATAGAGCAATAGAATGAACCGTGAAAGTAACAGAATCTCATACAATATATTTTATCAGGCTTAATTAAACATGAAAATAGCTGAAGGAAATATATATTTGCTATTATATATTATATTCAGAGGAAGTAGTCGGTCATCCTGGGATTTTTCGCCTATTTATTTTTTTTAATAATGATGAATTCTATCAATTCAGACATACTACTCTTTTGGCGCACTGTTTTTCGCTTACTATATAGTAGGGATGTATTTGATTTTAGTTCATTTTAATTGAACCAAACCTGCTCTGTGTTCAGAGTGTGTTAATGCTCTGCTGTCTGTGTAGTTCAGGACTGTGATGAAGGACGACATAAAGCTCACACACACACACACACACACACACACACAGACTCAGAGCGAGCTCCCAGTCCTCTGTGGTTGTGGATGATAGTGTGTTCTGGGTGATTTACACAAAAAGCTCAGGTGGGAAACACAAAAAAACTAAAAATTTTACTCACTAACCAAAAAGTACTACAGAACTGTTTTGTCTGAGACGGGGTCAATACAATTTAAAAACTGGTAACATAAAAGACCATTTAAAGTAGCAACTGTTTATAAACACCCTCGTTCACAATACACACTGACGTTTAGTGATGTGACAGTAATTACAACTCTTTCAGCCCGTCACACACACTCACACACACACACACACACTCATACACATAGCCTGTCACACACACATACACACACACACACACACACATACACACTCTCTCTCTCACTCACACACACACATTCTCAGACTCATTCATACACACTCACACACATACACAAACAAACACTCACTCACACAAACACACACACTAAAACAAACACTCTCTCACATACACACATACACACCCACGCGCACACACGCACACACACACACACAGCCCATCTCACACACACACATACACACACACACACAGCCCGTCTCTCTCACACACACACACACACACACACACACACAGCCCGTCTCTTACACACACACACACACACAGCCCGTCTCTCACACACACACTCACACTCACACACACACACACACACACACACACACGTCATGATTGAATGTCACGCAAAACATGCAACAACAGCTCCAGATCTTCAGCCTCCTCTCTGTCCGTGTGCTGATCAGGTTCATATGACCAGATTTGCTTCATTTCATTACTCTGATTATTGGCAGCAGTGCAGAGGTCATCTGGTCATGTGGTCATCAGGTCACGTGATCATCTGAGGAACCCACCAGTCCCTATACTCTGGCTTCAGGCGTTCACAGGCGTACACTGCCTCTAAACACACCAATAATCACATTCAATAGTGCAATGGAGACTAAGCATTTACTTTTCAAATGTGTCTTAATTAATAAAAGTCTACCGTTAATGACGCTGAACAGATCCTCAATAAAGCATTTAAGTATGAAAACGATGATTTAAAGCTCAATGATATTTAATTAAATTTTTTATAAGGTGGAGGTATTTTTAGATGGTTTATTGACTGATGAAATATTATAGTGTACAGGAGCGCTGCACGATTGATCGTTAGAAGATCCAAATCTCATGATTCGTTACTGATCACACCAGATCATTCATTCATTCACTGATTCAAGAGATTTGAAACAAACAAAAAAATTGATTCTCATTTTATTTCATTCTCCTGTAAAACTCGAGTTCACCACAATCCTCACATGATCAGGTCTCCGACAGACGCTCGTGGAGCGAGTGTGTGTGTGTGTGTGTGTGTGTGTGTCGGCCAAGAGACAATGAACAGAGAGTCACTCGAGGAAGAGCAGAGTGAATGAAACTGCATACTTCACTAGCACAGGCGGACGTCAATGGGCTATTACTTGGAAAAGCCTTGGTGTTATTACAGGTGTAGCTGTATGATATATCATAAACAGAAGGATGTTCCGGATGCTGATATACTAGGGGTGTCACGATTCTCCAAATCCTCGATTCGATTACATTTTCGATTCTAAGGTCACGGTTCGATTCGATTCTCGATTTTTTTCTTTTCTTTTTTTAAAGCACAGTTTGCTATGCCATTTTTAGACTTTTATGAAATATAATATATGATCTTTGTTCACAATGTACCACACTACATTGTCAAATTTAAAACATTTATTAAGAAAATAATGTCACAATAACTTATATCTTCAGTCAATTAGAAACTTAAGCAAAATAACCTGTCATCTAGCCTAGTTTCTCTTTTGTAACTGCAGTCTTATTCAGATGACATTCAAGTTCACAACAAAACAAACACGGTTTAACAGATACATCTATGTTTTCCTTGCTTTACCTCGGTCTTAAAGTAAAAACATGACTGTGAAAAATATTATTTAATGTAGTATTTAATTAAATGCATTTATGATGAATAACATGTTCATGTCAAATTATGTTCATTTTGAGCACGAACTGTGCTGTCACTTTAACTGTCAGCGCGTGCAGCAGAAATAGACTCGGTGCGGAAATGAACAACACTCGACTCATTCGTGGAGGTGGAAAATCAAGTTATTTGTGCCATGCAAGATTTATTGTGTAAAGATTCATACTGTTCTGAGTCTGAGTCTGCTGTTTTTGTCAATTTAAAGTTTTAATTTAAAAAGTGGAAGAATATGGTACACGCACCGCAGAGCTTGCAAACTGTGGCTTTTTTGAAGCCCAAACTTTGAACGCGAATGTGAAAGTTGTCAACATAACTCACTGGAAATCACAAATACTCCCACTGTCCCACACCGGCGACTTCAGTGAAAGAGGAGGGGGTTCGAGTCCTGTCGATGGGTCTCCTGTCTCTGCAGTTGCCATGCTATCTTTTGACTGGTTGTATACATAGGCTGTATACTATAGCTAGGTAGAGGACTCGGACTCGCAGCACTTCAACACGCGTGTTTTTTCCCGCTTTGCAAACCGACTGGACGTGACATGGGGGCGTGGCAGTATCGACGATTCCATTTTTGAATTCGATATTCGAGATTGTGAATTAATTTCGATCGATTTCGATTTAAAATCGAAATCGTGACACCCTTATGATATACATGTTATTCATCTCCATCTAATCATGCTTTCAGTTTTTGCTCTTCTGAGGATTTTCAGCTTTCTCTTTCTGCACGTTGTGTAGTTTTATAGCGATATGACCAGCACCCAAAATACTATCAGAACAAGCCAACGCCTCCATTCTTCACAAATGATGGATAAAAAGGCGCGCATGAAACAAAAACCTTAAAAAAAATATATACGATCCAGTCAAATCACAGAGATGCCGATTCGCACGGGACTGGTATCACCACTCGGTGTTCAGGAAATTTGGAAGGTCATTTGCGGGGGAATTTTTACTTTACAAATTACAGACATGGCCGATTCACACGGGATTAAGATCACAGACAACCTCCACAGTTATTACAGATGACTAGAGGTCACCAGGTAATGCTGATCCCGTGCGAATAGGGCTTAAGTCTCTGATGTGCCCAGAGCGTGTATGTGAAGTTTTAGCTCAAATTACCACACAGATAAAGTTGTCACTTTTTGAGGGTTAGCAAAAACACAGTTTGAGTGTCTGGCCCTTTAAACGCAAACGAGCTGCTGCTCCCGGCACAGGGGGCGGAGCTTCAAGAGCTTGTGTGTGTGTGTGTGTGTGTGTGTGTGTGTTAGCAGCTCTGAATACCTCGCGCAGACACACACTAAAATGTCAGAAACTGTTCTGCTTTAGATGTATAAAACGGAGTCAGAGAAAGATGGACAGACTCAAGAAGTGACGACACGTAGAAGCAACAGGACGTCTCTGAATGGTTAGTTGATGAATTTATGTCGCTGATGTGGAGTTTACTATCTTCAATTAGCATATCTGTCATGATAATCTATAAATCGCTCATTGTGAGATGCACACAGAGAAATTAATGTACTATATTTTAGTAAATAATATTACGATATTATATTTAGTTTGATAATGTTTTTTATTTAATATTTTGTGTTTTTTTATACTAAATTATATTCACGCTGTATTTATAATCCATTTATTCGCTTTTTGAGCGTAGACCTGAAAATGTAATGTAACTTAAAAATGTAATGTAACTTAAACTGTGGTAAATCTTGAATGCTTTATTAGAGCGACAGACTGAAGTTTGATCTCTTTTCAATTATTGCTGAAGTGAAAAAAGTTTTAAAATGTGAACTTGAAAAAAAAGTATTGATATGAAAAATGCAAGAACATAAAAGCCATAAACCTTAACAAGTTGTGTTTTAAATGTTACCCTGATATGTCAGTGATGATCTGTCAGTGAGATGTTGATCGGCTGCAGTACCGGACGCTTCCACTAGAGGAAACTCTCTCATTCATTTCCAATGCGCTCATTTCTGACCGCGACTATTTTTACAGGGCCATTTAACCTTTTTGAATTATGTCCATGACTTTTTGTGTGTGTGTGTGTGTGTGTGTGTGTGTTCACATAGCAAGTGCCAAAACCTTTAGTTTTAAACCATTCCAATGACGTGAAATTTTTATTAAAAAACTAAACGTTAAATTTTTTGGTCAAGAATGACCAAAGAGGGTTAATATATCACAGTAAACAAGCAAAACTCACATTTTCTGTATTGACCCGTCTCTTATAAGCAGAGAGTAAACACTGCCAGTGATGATGTGTATTTTATATACTACTGTAGACTTCACTACTTCTATTCAGCCTTGGGCAAAGGAACTGTGTTTTGTCCCACATCTGATAGTCGATGATCAAATCAAACGAGTGCATTTAGGCTTGTGATGTTCACAACAGAAAGATCACAGAAAGGGCAGACGCTTAATGGGAATTCTTTCTTTTCTCGTCAGCGCAACCATGAGATGCAGCTTACGCGCTTCCGGAGTCCTGTTCAAGCAACAAAAGTGTTTTAATCCTTTTCATCTCATTAATGTGGAGGACTTCTGAAGCGACCCGTGTGGATATTTTAAACCAGCCTCCCACAGTTCAACAGGATGAAGGTGCAGAGCAAATTATTTTCATTGAACACGGTGGCTTTGATGATCACTAGTGACTCTCGAAACACAGCGAAAATTCAATAATGGATCTCTTGGAAAGGCCGGAATTCTTATTCCGAGTCACATGACAGGCCTGAGAAATCAAAATGTACATGAGATTACTAGTGTTTGCCAAGGAAAGCATCACTATCCAGCTTATTTTTAACTTGTAAACGTGTGACGCTTTCGTCGTGTCATTCGCTTCTGGTTATTTTAGCTGTACAAAAACAGTCTGTCATGCTGCTTTATATTGCAAAATGGTATTTTATCTTATTATCATTATCATAAATGCACTAGTATGTAGCAGATGTTACTGCACTTTGATTTTATTCTAGTTATCTACCTATAGAAATCTCGCACATTTGAAGAAAATAACTTATTTCGTGTTGCAAAATAAGGTGAATTGCTAATCAATTTTTTTTATCAATTTAAAACCATCACATATCGGATTTGTCATAATGTCTTAATTGTATATTTTGTTTTACTTTGTGCCTCTCTTATAATGTTGGCCTGTTGGATCCAGTCCATGTTCAATGAAAATTATTTGATGATGCAGCAATAAATTAGCCAGTGTACATCGCTTACTGTAATACATGTGTTTTTGAGATTTTATCATTTAATGTTGTTTATGTGTCTATGTGGTGTTTTTAATACGCTTTAAGACACACATGTGTAAGTTCATAAGTCGACAGCATTGCTGAGTATTTCCTCCTTAAAACTGCAGTGAACCAAAGACAAAATCGCTGGTGTTTCTGACGTCACAAACAACCAATCAGATCAACGTGTGATCGTCAACCAGTGGATCTCTGAGGGAGTGAGTGGAGGCGGGGCTCATTTGCATATTCATAGAACCGCGCAAACTAAATGAGGCAAGGGTGTCGAGTTACATTATAGATATTAACTAAAAAACGTTTAAATATGTAATTTTGGTGATCAAAGATGAGTTTTAAGGGATAAAATGATTGACTACAGGGGGACTTTAACAACATGATCAAAACACTCATCTATTTAACAATAAGTGAGCAAGTGAGAAATATCGGACAACTCAAAAGCACAGTTTCTTCTCCAGTTAGGAACAGAAGAGCAGACGCTTACCTGAGGTCGTGGCTCCATTCGGATTGAAAAGATTTCCGAGGTTCAGGTCGAGGCGCGAGGCCGTCCTGCGGTTGCCGTTGTTGTCGATAACCTCTTTGTTGACTTGCTCGTCTCTACACGAACGTTTATTTCCATCGTCATCCTCCTCAGGCAGCAACACGATACGGTGGTTCATTTGGGGACTGGGAGACAGTGGAGACAGTGGGGACAGGACCGGAGACATGACCCGCAGACTGTTGGTCGCAGGATAAGACACGTTAAAAACCCCGGAGAAAGAGTTTGATGTGGGGCTTCTGGTCCAGGGGCGAAGGTTCGAGCTTCTAGAGTTGGCGTCAATCGGGGACGACGGTTTCTTCTCGTGTAAACGATTGATATCTTCTCGTCCAGATGCTTTCTGATAGATTCCCTGCACATCTACGCAGGAGTGAGATACAGCTTCCTCAATCGGGGATCTTTCCATGTCTTTTCTTGCTATGTTATCACTGGTTAGTCGATCGTCATTCCCCCCAAACGTTTCTTGACGTGAACTGTTGATACGTCCACGTTCATTCCCATTCGGTTTCTCATAATCCAAACGGAGTTGGTTGTCAAACTCAGACAGCGCCGCACAATCAATTTCACATTCAAAACGAGATTCCTCCATGAAATCCCAGCCGTCGTTGGCGATGTGGAAGTCTTCGTCCATGGGAAGAAACGGCTCGCTTGAGACGCTGACGTAGGACCCTGATCCTGGAGTTTCCGGGTCTTTTCCCAGCGATAAAAGCTCAGATGCTGCTCCCATATGCACCTTCTTCTTCATCTTACTCTGCAGGAACTCGCTGTCCATCTTCTTGGATCCCAGTTTCTTCAGCTTCCGAACTCTCGAGGCTTTCTTATACTCCAGGGACTGAGGAAGAGTAAAGTCACTGCTACTAACACCAGGTTCTCCTTCCAGCTGGATCTTCCCGTCTTGGTTTCCCATCTTGAGTCTGTCTGCGCATTCGCTGCATAAAGACAGCAGATCTGTCAGGAGTTGATGGTGTTCGATGGCCAACCAGTAGATCTGCGCAATCGCTCCTTTTGTTTCCTCGCAGGACTGGAAGGACTGGACTTCATCCGCTGAGCTGTAATACTGGCGTCTTTGTTTAGTTCTGCCCGGGTCTTCATGCTGATTTCCACACAGAGGCTGGACTTCACGAGCAGCTCGTGAAAAACCTCGGGATTTCCTTGTTGGGAAGTACAGACTGATGAAGCACAACTCATGGATGGGTTTGTAGAGACACAGCACAGTGTGTGTGCCTTCCATTACGAAGCCCGTTTTAATTAATTACACTCCTAAATTAAGTTGGCGGTTGTCTCGTCTCGAGTCGGGGACGGCCCGGGATGGACTGGTGTTCATCATCGGGGCGATCGAAGGCCTGTCAAAATGAAGAAGGCTTTTAGTGCAACGTAAATCTCATTAATCTGTTTTAGGATGTGTAGAATGTACATACACAGCTTTTTTTTTGGCTAAATTGCTTGATAAACACATGATTTACTGCACTGCATGATTTAGTGCTTTCAAATGCACAACAGAATCAAACGTTTATAAATACTAGTTTTGATTGATTGCATTTAATAATAAGATTTAATGTTATCAAATTTGATTTAAGAACAAACATGCACAATGTAGACATTGTAAAAAAATATATCTTTCAAAGTTGTGAATAAAACTGATTATTTGAGTATACTATTTCAATCTTTCATATTTAAAGACAATTTTTTGTAATTATTTGTGATTTTTTCAGTTTTTCAGTAAGTAATCTTTAGGAATAACCTTTGCATGATTATAAGCAAATATTGTTATAATAAACAGACTTATTTTGTAATATTGTATGCAGTAGTGTAGCTGCCAGACTTCAGTTTTCAGGCCAGAAAATAAACTGTTGAGATGCTTTGCCAAAAATATCCATGAATGCATATTGATGAAAACTAACAGTGGGTCCATTGATAATGTCATTCAGTACAATTTATTCTGCAAACGCCTTTGAACTGTATGCATAATCATTTAAATAAGCAGTTGAATGACTAGAGCACCCTTCATCATAAGCCTCATAACAATTCAACCTTCACACACACACACATTATAATGACACTTTAAAATGATCATGCACAAGCTGCAGTGAATGTCTCTTTAAAATATGACATGGCAATTCAGCAGCTGTGATTAATCCAAAACACCAATATCTAATTTCTGTGGACTGTGGGTTAGACGAGCAGTGAATAATCTGCACTATCCTGAGCCTCATTTATTATGCAGAAAGTTATTTTTGCACCGCTGCATCACTGATGCTTTAAACATTCACAGCGTTTCTCAAAGCGACGTGAGCACTTCGTATTCAACAATACATCTCAAATTTAGCTAAAATATGATTATGAACAAGGCATTTGTATGATCTCATAAGACAGTATTAAGTTGTGCGTCTTTTTATTCGTTCAACAAATGACACGCATTATCTAATCCGCATTAACACGTAATTTCAGCCCTTTTTAACGTGTTTAATTGCAACAATCGTATGTTATATGAAGTTAATCATGTTAAACTCACCCATCTGAGGTGCATGACGGATCCGTGACTCGCTCTCAGAATAAAGTGCGTTCTGGAGGACAGCGGGCTCATCCTGTGATTGATAGCCGCGGAGACCAATAAGACACGACAGCGTTTGTTTCCGCGACGGTGATTGGTTGGTTTGGGATGACCACGCCCCCATCAGAAGTGTGTCATAAAGCAAAACAGCGGCGCTGCGGACACTCAACTGCAGAATGTCAAAGACAGCAGCATCAACTTAAAGGGGACAGAAGACAAACTGTCATTATGTATATCTATCCATCTATCTATCTATCCATCCATCCATCCATCTATCTTTGACTGGGAGGCTCAAGCGAAATATTTGGTTCATAACGCTTTAAAATGGGCTAGAACATTCATTATACATCTGCATAAACTCTTACGAAAATTAACCATGGTTTTTAAAAATACCAGTTACTACAGTCATGGTTACTATGGTTTTATAACTGTAACGTTAGTAGAACCATGGTATCAAAACCATGGTTTTGATACCGCGCCAAAACCACGGTTAACCTCAGTATAACAACAAAATAAATAAAAACTTGATATATAAAAAAAACAGATTTGAAGACAGACTGTAATACTTTATCTGTATGTTTAATTAAGTCGTAAATGCCAGCATTTATGTCTGTTTATATCTGTGTTAATATATGAATACTCACAGACATTTCTGAGGGGGAAAATGGCGGATAATTATTTTTTAAAGCGAAAATAACCGTTACTGAGGTGACTGTACCTGAGATGTGATTCCTCTTGAGTTTATATCGATGTAAAGTACTAGTACTCTAGTTTATAAAGTGTTTAACAGTTACACTGCGAGCGACGCGTCGCGACCGTAAAAACTAAACTACGACTTTAACCGCGGTCAGAAGAATAAAACGCGCGCCTTTTTAGTCAAAGGCGGCGGCTCGCGAGGGACACGCGAGCTTAAACTGACACAGAAACGCAAATAGACACACTTATAATAATTTAAATGGAATTGTACTAGTAAATCAAGCACAGAAAACGTTTTGTTACACCCCCAATACTGGTTATATTGAGTATTAATGAGGGAAAGGGCGCGTCAGTCTTTACTGTAAAAGTACAATCAACTTCGATGTTTAAGTTATTTAAACTTAAATTTTTTAAACTGGCTTAAAAAATTGTTACTTTAAAAAACTTTAAAAAGTTGAACATTTTTTAACTTATTTTGATGAGTTAAAGCAATGTAAAACACATGTTGTCAAGTCAAGTCACCCTTATTTACTGTATACAGTGTCATTCACAGTGATAACATGAAAATAATACAACAAAGTTTGTTTCTAGAAGAAAATTGCGTCATCATAACTTATTATGTTGTCATAACTTATTGATCTTTTTTTTTTTTTTTACAGTGTACCAGTTACGGTTTAAACCACAGTCTGATTTAAAATCTGTACTAAACCATTTTTTTTTTACCAAGTTTTTGTTAAGATAAAAAAAAAAACATTTATAAATAGAAACCAGCTTTCATAAAAGTATATGATTCACAGGAAAACTGCTTGTGAAAACAGTGTTTGAAGATCCAGTCCATAAACACACGGGTTTATTGTAGTAACAGTAT
>JAULUF010000028.1:30182500-30197500 GCA_031834385.1 Semotilus atromaculatus
ACGCACGCACACGCCCTCACACACGCTCACACACACACGCTCACACACACGCACATGCACACGCACACATGCACACGCAGGCACGCACGCACACGCCCTCACACACGCCCTCACGCACGCACACGCCCTCACACACGCCCTCACACACGCCCTCACACACGCACACACACACACACACACGCGCACACACACACACACACGCACACACACACACACACACACACACACACACACAGTCACACACACTCTCTCTCTCTCTCTCACACACACACTGAATGTCTGCTGTAATGAGCTATTGATCCTGTAAATGAAGAAACGCTCCTCTATTGTAAAGCCGCATCACTCAGCGCTGACATCACTGCATGAAAGACTTCAGTCAAACACACACAAAGGGCTTTATAATGAAACACTCAAACTAATAAAGGTGGCCGATATAATCATTATATAACCCTACACACACACTTACACACTTGAAGTCTCTTCTGCTCACCAAAGCTGCTTTTATTTGACCAAAAATGTTATTGTGTGGAGATAAATATCAGTATGATTCGTCATCTTTCTGAAAGACTATTGTCAAATAGCATCTTAAATATCATGTAAAGTGTAATTACATTATGATTTTTTATTATTTATCTGCTTTTTTTGAATGCTTGTCAAGTTGAAACAATCCCATAATGCACCAGCATCTGATCTCCCCTCGTGACATTTAAAGCCTCAGTTTCCACAGAAACGCAACATTAGACGCAGACCTGGTTCTTCTCTGCGGACTTTAATGTGGCTTTACTGTAAACATGTCTCAGTCAGAGCTGAATCTGCATTCCAGCATTCGTCTGCGTTTCGTCTGCGTTTCGTCTGCGTTTCGTCGGCGTTTCGTGTGTTTTGTCTGCGTTTTGTCTGTTTCGTGTGTTTCGTCTGTGTTTCGTCTGTTGAAATCACACATTCAGTGAAGGATTTGAAACAGTCCTCAGGGTGTTTTTTAAATGACTCATTTAAAGAATTGATTCAATGAGTAATTTGTTTTTAATCGAACTGTGATAGACACAATATTAAAAAATGTATACAAATTTATAAGAGAATGTCGTAGTGCTGCTTGATTTTTTTTTTTTTTTGGGTGGGGTCAAATTGTGTTTTATTTATTTATTTTAATTTTTTTATATTTATATATTTCTGTGTTTGTTGTTGTATTTGTAATCAAATAAATGCAGTCTTGGTGAGCAGAAGAGTCTTCTTTAAAAAATATTACCTATATATAGATATTATATATATGTATATGTATGATATATATGTGTGTGTGTATACATATATATATAATAAAGAATATGAGAAATAATACTTAATTAATATTTCACTGTAAAATAATAACCCTGAAGCATTACCAGAAGCTCCTTCCCCAAACACATACATGTATTAGTTTAGGAGACGCTTTTACTCAGTGACATTCCTGCATTGTCTGGCTGTTCAGACGGTCATGTGACTGTTGATTTCAGCGTGACACACACACACACACACACACACACACACACACACACACACACACACACACACACACACACATCGTTGGTGCAGGAATAGAAACCCTGTGCTCTTTTCCTCGGGCCAGTGTAAAGAAGTAAACTGATGTTAAATCCCAGTCTGAGGTGTGTGTGTGTGTGTGTGTTTAATGAAAACGTCCATCAGCACGGATAAATGCAGACGCAGTGTTTCTCTGTAAACCTGCTGTGCTCTCGTTGTGTTTATTAGGGCTGGATGGACAATATCGATTAATCTGCAGTTTGATGAACCGATATCAATCTGTGGTTTTCTGTTTTCATTGTTAGTGACGCCTGCCATCCAATAACTGCAATAAGCTTGTTTAAAGAAGTATCAACTTTCAAATTCTGTCAGTTTTATCAATAAATGTGTGTTTGTGTCTTAAATGTGTGTGACAATTTAATCGATCATCTCTACCTCTTTACTACTACTGTGCGTCCATAATTATAAATAAATATAAATAACAGCAGCAAATAGACATCAGTGAACATCAGAAGGTGCTGAAAGATTCAGTGTCTCATATAATCAGTGTTTCAACTGGCAAAAGATGTCAATAAAACCGCTGGAGAACAATAATGTCACATTTAAAGCCATTCAGTGACCATAAACTCGATAGTTAGCTAGAAAAATACCTGAGGAGATGTAATATATTACATATTTATTATATTTTGAATTAACCTGTTCTTCAACATTTAATGTATGTTTGAACACATGCAAACAAGACAGCCACCATATAAATGGAGTAGAAATGCAACTATATAATTAAAAAGTGGATTTAAAAAAATGCCTTTTTCAGTGTAAATTTAAAACTACTTTTTATTTTACGAGAACATCATTATAATTGTGTGTTTGGGTCATGACTTTTAATGGTTTTGTTATCAGGCTCTCAAAAAAAAAAAAAAAAAATTGAATTTAGATTTATCTGCCAATGTATCGGTTATCAAATATAAATAATATTAGTTATCGGTGTTGACCAAATTGTTCATATTGGTGCTTCCCTAGTTAATGATTGTTAATATAAACTAATAGTGATGGGAGAAACCGTTTGAATCAATTGACCGTTTGAATCAATTGATTCACAAAATGATTCACTTTTTGAACCATTTACGCAACACCATTTTCAACTAAATACTAAAAACGTGCGCGTTTTGGCTGATCATTTACACGGCAACGTCATTTTAGGGGCCTGAAAAAGCAAACTTTTGAAAACGATACCGTTATGGTCTTCGTTTAATCTACAAGAACGGTCTATAGGCGCGTAGTTTCCTTACAAAGTGTTGATCAACAGCCATCATCTGGCCTGGCAACACAGAGCGTTTTCAAGGGATAAACTTTGAGAAAATCATGATAATGGTGTGATTGGGACATGATGAGACTTGTGTTTTTGTAATCAGGCTCTCAAAAATTATATAAAATTAGGATTTAGATTTATCGGCCAATATATCGGTTATCAGCTTTCAAATACAAAGAATTATCGGTTATCGGATTTCAAATACAAAGGATTATCGGTTATCGGCTTTCAAATATAAAGAATTGTCGGTTTTCAAATACAAAGAATTATCGGTTACCGGCTTTCAAACACAAAGAATTATCGGTTATATAAAGAATTATCGGTTACCGGCTTTCAAATACAAAGAATTATCGGCTATATAAAGAATTATCGGTTTTTGGCTTTCAAATACAAAGAATTATCGGTTATCGGCTTTCAAATACAAAGAATTATCGGTTATCGGCTTTCAAATACAAAGAATTATCGGTTATCAGCTTTTAAATACAAAGAATTATCGGTTATATAAAGAATTATCGGTTATCGGCTTTCAAATACAAAGAATTATCATTATCGGACACATTTTTATATCGATGCATCCCTAGTTCAGAGCTTATTTTCTGTAATGCCTGTTCAGGGAATCTGATCATATTTCCGCTTTGGATAAAAGCATCTGCCAAATGCATCAATGTAAATGTTTCAGGTTTATGATTCCTGTCTTTGGGAAACGATCTGGATCCTCCTGACATTTGGTGTTGATGATGTTGTGTGTATTGTAGCATGAATATGTTTTTATCCTCTGGCTATATTTCTTATTCATTTAGCAGATGCTTTTATTAGTCTAGATCATCACTGGATGAGCAACAGTAAATATGCAGTGCAGGCGTTTTGACGTTTATTTGCTCTGTAAATGAATCGTTATGTTCATTATGAGTTTGGCTCGTAAACTGGTTCGGACAAAGCATTAAAGCTCACTTCAGTCTCAGTTTGTTACTCGTCATATCAGATGTCAGTGACATTTAATTACTTTCAAATAAAGGTATTGGATAATTCAGTCGAACAGTTAATAATCTGTGTTAAATGAGATTATTAGGAGAAGAATCATTTATTCTAGGATTTTCTCTCTTTCATTAGATGTGATGTTAAACGGACACTAGCAATGTGTGTGTTGTGTGATCTGTGTGTTGCGTGATGAGTGTGTGTTGCGTGATGAGTGTGTGTTGCGTGATGAGTGTGTGTGTTGCGTGATGATGAGTGTGTGTTGCGTGATGATGAGTGTGTGTTGCGTGATGATGAGTGTGTGTTGCGTGTGTGTTGCGTGATGAGTGTGTGTTGCGTGATGAGAGTGTGTGTTGCGTGATGAGAGTGTGTGTTGCGTGATGAGAGTGTGTGTGTTGCGTGATGAGAGTGTGTGTGTTGCGTGATGAGAGTGTGTGTGTTGCGTGATGAGAGTGTGTGTTGCGTGATGAGAGTGTGTGTTGCGTGATGAGATGCGTGATGAGAGTGTGTGTTGCGTGATGAGATGCGTGATGATGAGTGTGTGTTGCGTGATGATGAGTGTGTGTTGCGTGATGATGAGTGTGTGTTGCGTGTGTGTTGCGTGATGAGTGTGTGTTGCGTGATGAGAGTGTGTGTTGCGTGATGAGAGTGTGTGTTGCGTGATGAGAGTGTGTGTGTTGCGTGATGAGAGTGTGTGTGTTGCGTGATGAGAGTGTGTGTGTTGCGTGATGAGAGTGTGTGTTGCGTGATGAGAGTGTGTGTTGCGTGATGAGATGCGTGATGAGAGTGTGTGTTGCGTGATGAGAGTGTGTGTTGCGTGATGAGAGTGTGTGTTGCGTGATGAGAGTGTGTGTTGCGTGATGAGAGTGTGTGTTGCGTGATGAGAGTGTGTGTTGCGTGATGAGAGTGTGTGTTGCGTGATGGGTGTGTTGTGTGATGATGAGTGTGTTGTGTGATCAGTGTGTTGTGTGATTTTTGTGCAGTGTTAAACGTTATTAGCCGATCTGAGTCACAGGAACAGGAAATAATTGCATCCGCTCCGTCTGAACGCTTATGAGTCATGATTCACTTCTGCAGGACCTCGGAACAATGAATCATGATTCAGACACAACAAACATTTAAAGTCCCTTTAAAAAATCCCTTAAAATTCATTTTTAATCACCAAAATGACACATTAATAAAATGTCCTTTCATGCCTGTGTGAGCTTGTGAGTGAGTGTGTGTGTGTGTATCCAGATACTTCACATTCTTCCGAGGTTCTGCAGTCGCTCACAGATCCCACCGTCTGCTTTATTAAACATAAAGCTGCTAATTGACATCTGCACTGGGTCATCACCCAGGGTCAAAGGTCAATGAATCCACACACTTTCCTCTGCGAATGTGAGCAGCAAAAACAATTAAGATTATGATCACAGAGGTTAATTAATGGAGAGGATTCAGACTGATCTGTTTCCATGTTTACAATGAGTTCACTGCAGTACAGTGACTGGCATGCTCACACACACACACACACACACGCACACGCTCACACACACACTCTCACACACACACACACACAAACATGCTCTCACACACATGCTCACACACAATCACACACACACGCTCTCACACACACACACACACATACACTTTTATAAAGATACGAGATATCACTTTTGCACTTTAATCAGTTTGAAACAGTTGTTGACTTTAAACATTTTGTTGCATTATATTTAAATGTTCTTTTGATGAAACACTGAAGTTTGTTGATCTTTTCTCCCTGTTTGTATGAATTTGATGTAAACCCCGTGTTAACCCTGTGTTGTGTCAGGACGATGAGGTGGTCCTGCAGTGTGTGGCCTGCATTCAGAAGGAAAACCGCAAGTTCTGTCTGAGCGCGGAGGGTTTGGGGAACCGCCTGTGTTACCTGGAGCCCACGTCAGAGGCCAAGGTGAGCGTTATCCTGGAAACCAGTCTGACAGCCTGTGACTGCTCTGGTTTAAGAATAAAATTGATTGTTTAAAAAATGTGTTCGTTATTGAACCATTAATTCAAGAGATTTGCTCAAAAACACTGATTCATCCAGTACTGAAATCTTTATGAGCGAGTCATTGAATCATTCATTCAAGAGATTCATTCAAAAAGGCTGATTTATCCAGTAATGAAACAATTGAATTATTTATGAGTGAGTCATTGAATCATTCATTCAAGAGATTCATTAAAAAATGCTGATTATCCAGTAATGAAACAAGTGAAGTCTTTATAAGAGTCATTGAATCATTCACTCAACCCAATTAAAAAAACATAATTCAAATTAATTCAATACTTTTAAATAGATCACAGCAATTAACATTGTGACAGAACATCTGTGTAAGTAAATTACATGAATGAATCTGAATGAATCAGCCATTTAAAGGAATCGGTTGAAACGCAATGACTCACTCATTAACAGCCACCTACTGGCAGTTTTAATTTCACATTTGAAGTATCTTTTCATATTTTAAATCCTTTAAAATATCAATATTCCAAGTTTTATGTTTACATAATTTCTGCATGTGTAACACATTGATGTCGCTCTGAGCTTCATTAAACAGTGTGTGTAAAACATCTAACCTTCAGACGCAGCTTCTGTGTTCCTCTTCATTGCAAAGATGAGTTTTGTTGATATTGATTTCATTTGATTGGTAACAGCCCTATTATGTATCATTATTCTAATTGAATTTATTGATTAAATGTAAGAATTTGACACAAAACATGATGCATACATTTAATTTAATTAGGTATAAAAAATGGCTTTATAAAGGTAAAAACGCCCATAAAAAGGTAAAAATCAATTTAAACTGATTGGAAAAGATGGTTTCTGTCACTGCTGTGAACTGACCAGCACAGAATAAGAAGAATATCAGAAGCGTTAGGAGTCTCTGTCCACGGCAGTCCTAAACCTGCAAAGGTACCAACATAATAAACACACGCAGCAAAATATCGTCTAATTATCGTAATCGAGGAAATCCCAGAAAATATAGAGATTATTTTTTTGTCAATATCGCACACCCCTAGATATCCTTAGTTATTGTTTTGATCATATCTGTCTGTATATTAGTTATGGTTGTGGTTATGGCTCTTGGTGTTTGGGTATCCCACACATATACATGCAAACTTGAGGCAAAAAAACACAATAAGTGCTTTTTCCCATTTTTAAACGGTCACCTTTAGGATATAATGAAACAAAGATGCCTAAAGCCAACAGATTTTACTAATAGACTTACTAATCTCTGTGTAAAAAAAAAAAAAATTATGCTGCCATCTTTCTAAAGGCACTTTTACCCCCCTGTAATTTGGCTCCAAATCTCAGGTGAAAATTGTCATTTTGACCCTCACTCAGTAAATATAGATCTGTGACATTTAATATTTTGGCTTTCATCACTATTTATGTTTGTCTTTGTAGACAACGCAGACAATGTGTATTTATATAGCACATTTCATACACTGTGGTAATTCAAAGTGCTTTACACAGAAAGGAATTAAAATAATCACAAAATAAAAGCAAAGAAAATTAAAATAAAAGGAATTAAAAGAGTAAAAAGATTTTGCATAGATAAACTTCTCATCTGGCAAAACACCGGTGTATCATATTTTTCAGAACAGATTTGGTCCCCGGCCTCGAGTTTCACATTAAACACCACTTCTCCACCACATCAACGTGGATTCATCTCTCAATTCCCAAATGAACATTTCAGAGTATTTATGTTTGTCTCAAACTCAATTCTCAGTTGTACAGAAAAAATTCGAGCCGGGGTAGTTTCCGAGATTTGGTTGATTTGACACGGAATGACCCAGCTGTCTGTATATTAGTTATTGTTGTGGTTCTGGCTCTTGGTGTTTGTGTATCCCGTGGATGTGGACACTGCAGGACAGTGCTCGTTGAGTTCAGCGTGTTCAGTCTTCTGTGGTTCAGCTCAAGGCCTCGTGACTGTAGGATATGATAGTAATTAGCCGAGACAGGGATGATGTATCGCCGCTCTCGCTGCCGGTTTGTCTTCATTGTGCATTTTCTATTCTTATAAGAGACGTCGTTCCTCAGGGAGAAAGAGAGCTAAATAATGCACCTTCACACCTGATCGCTTAAAACACTTTAATCAGACTCATTTATGATAGAATACATGCAAATATACACCGCTCTGTTATGATGATGTTACACTGAGGGAATCTATTGTGGTCTGTAATCTTCACAACTGGATCTGATCCACCGTTTGAAGGCTTCAGCGCCGAGACCTCGATGTGACACGATCGCCCATAATCCACTGCTGTCTTCTCTCTCTATCTCACTTCACACAACAGAGGTCAAAGGTCACTCAACTGTTTTGTAAAACTCACTTCTCATGCATATATATTTCAAGTCATTTTAAGTCATCTTCAGGTAGGGATGCACGATATATCCGCATCGGCCGATATATGATCATTTTTTATGTTTTCGTTATCGGCCCGATAAATTTGGCCGTTATATTAAAGATGATAAATAATGTATTATTTCCTTAAGCTGAGACGCTTCAGATGTGCACTGTTCAACATGATGGTTTTGAATTGCTTGAAACATGATTGGAATCACTTAAAAAAAGTAGGGATGCACCGATATGAAAATTTTGGCCGATACCGATAATTCTTTATATTGAAAAGCTGATAACCGATATATTGGCCGATAAATCTAAATGCAAATTTTATACTATTTTTGAGAGCCTGATTACAAAAACACAAGTCTCACCATTAAAAGCCACATCCCAAACACACAATTATAATGTTCTCATAATTTTATGTAGCCGATATGACAGACTTGATATGTTGCACTAAACCGTATTTTCCGTAATTGAAGTGATTTCAATCATATTTCAAGCAATTCAACACCATCATGTAGAACAGTGCGCATCTGAAGTGTCTCAGCAGGAGGAAACAATACATTATTTATCAGCTTTAATATATCGGCCAAATTTTCTTATCGGGCTGATAACGATAACATTAAAAATGATCATATATCGGCCGATAACGATTGTGTTTGGGTCTTGGCTTTTAATGGTGAGACTTGTGTTTTTGTAATCAGGCTCTCAAAAATGATATATAAAAATCTGGATTTAGATTTATCAGCCAATATATCGGTTATCGACCTTCAAATATAAAGAATTATCGGTTATCGGTATCGGCTAAAATGTTCATACTGGTGCATCTCTAATCTTCAGGTGGTTTGCTGATTGAGAACCGCTGTCTGCGTGAGTTCACCGGGTCAAACCAACTAGTTCAGGACTGCTAGGTAGAGTCCCTGTGAAGAGTTGAACACATCCCGTCCTAATAATAAAGAGAAAGTTTCTCCAGCACACCTGGATCATCACGGACATCCTGATCCACTTTTTCTCCCAGTTTTTGTTCGCTGTTCCTCAGTAAAGGAGGGCAGTTTGCTTCATTTATCTTCTCGTCGCTCGCCTTAAACTGTCATGTTCTGGCCTCTTTGGCTTCGGTCCCAAACCTCTCACCGGCCGCTTTCTCCTCTCAACACGTGTTGAACGCACTACAGAGGCAGTAAATCACACTTCAACACCTCAGGGCCTCATTTAGGGCGGATTCCTTTTGCATAATGAACTCTAGTATTGACCTGAAAACGATGATCCCTGAACACTTACGGACAGCTTGACTTTAGTGGGTTCATGAAGTTTTTGTTTCTCTTTGTGAGTGCAGAACTACTATTAGGACTATTATTAGCAGTTAGTTTTTGTTCTAAAATAAAAACAAATTACAGTACTTTTTGGTTATTGTTTGTAGTTTCCACAGTGTTCAATGTTAGAATTAAAATACAGGCTTTAAAGGATTAGTTCACTTTTGGAAAAACTTTTGCTGATAATTTACTCCCCCCCATGTCCTCCAAGATGTCCATGTCTTTCTTTCTTCAGTCGAAAAGAAATGAAGGTTTTTGATGAAAACATTCCAGGATTTTTCTCCATATAATGGACTTCAACAGGAGTAAATTATCAGCAGAAGTTTTTGTAAAAAGTGAACAATAAAGTCACAATCAATAAAGTCACCTTTAAGTCACAATAAAGCTCTGATGCTGAGAGACTGAAAACACTGAAGCTGTAATGGGACAGAATTATAACTTTAAAATATTTGTTTGGTAACACTATATAATAAGGTTTCATTAGTTAATGTTTGTTAATGCATTAACAATTAAGTAAAAAATCTAACTGCACATAATGTAGTTTTTATATCAACTTTATTAATTTGTTGTTGAAATATAAACATTTAAATGGTGTCTGTAATAAACACTTATTTTCATGTGCTAAAACATGTTAGCAACATGCTTAAACACGTTAGCAATGTGTTCAAACATATTAGCAACATGCTAATTAATGCTTGTAATGTGATCAAATGTGCTAGCAACATGCTTAATCGTGCTAGCAGCATGTTAAAACATGTTATCAACATGCTAATTCAGGTTAGAAATGTGCTTAAACATGCTAACTGCATGTTAAATCATGTTCGTAATGTGATAATTCATGCTCAAGCTTGAATATGTTAAAACATATTATCAATGTGTTAAAACATACCGGCAATGTGCTAAAACATGTTAGGGAAGTGTTAAAATGTGTTAGCAAAGTGTTAAAACATGTTAGCAACATGTTAGCAATTTGGTAAGACATGAAAGTAACATGCTAATTCATGTTAGCAAAAAGTTAAAATGCTGTTTGTCCTGACAAACTTTACTCTCTGGAGTCTTGATGATATTCTGTGTGTGTTTCAGTATGTTCCTCCAGATCTGTGCATCTGTAGCTTCGTGTTGGAGCAGTCGCTCTCTGTCCGCGCGCTGCAGGAAATGCTCTCCAAAACTGGACAAAACAATGACGTAAGTACAAAAACACACCAATGAAGCACCAGTTCTGTCATTTATTGGTATTTTTTGGTCATTTTATAACTTACAAATTGACTACATAACTACGACTTTGCATGCTCTTAGTGCTGGGGAACGATTAATCGCATCCAAAATAAAAGTTTGTGTTTACAGAAATGTTATTTATATATAAAATATTTATATTTATTATATATTATGTGAAAAAAAAAAAATATATATACATATATACACACAGTACATACATGTTAACACA
The DNA here is from genome assembly GCA_031834385.1 of Semotilus atromaculatus. Classification (NCBI taxonomy): domain Eukaryota; kingdom Metazoa; phylum Chordata; class Actinopteri; order Cypriniformes; family Leuciscidae; genus Semotilus; species Semotilus atromaculatus. The sequence continues at coordinate 30,193,418 of JAULUF010000028.1, forward strand.
AACTTTTATTTTGGATGCGATTAATCACGATTTATCGTTTCCCAGCACTAGTAATTTTATAACTTACTAATTGACTACATAACTACAATGTTGCATGCTTGTAATTTAATTAGCTCTCTATGTATAGTGCACATTATTGCGTCACTAGCATGATAAAAAGTAAAATTTTCTGACTAAAGAGACTTTATTTAATAACAAGCTATGAAAATAGTGTTAAAGGGCCCCTATTATGATATTTTAAAGTTTCCTAATGTCGTTTTGGAGTCTCCTACAACAGGTTTACATGCATCAAACGTCAAAAAACTGTTTAATTTTCTCATAATATACATTTGCACATCACCAGATTTTCAATGATTCTCAAACGACTCGCCAAATGAATCCATCTCTCTAACTCCCTCCTTCTCGCGAGCTACTCTGCTCTGATTGGCCAGACAGCGCAGTCTGTTGATTGGTTTACCGCGTACAGCACGCGAAGAAACGGCTTATGACTCGTTTGAAAACCAATTCATTTCATTGACTCAGTCGACTCTTACTTTTGCAGGGATGCAAACAGCGCGCTTTTCGGCGCCTCCCGCTTTTTTTACGTCAGTCTGGGTGACTTATGTGAATCGGTTTTTTTCGCAAGCGTGAAACCACTAGTTTTTCTTCTCGCTGCTATCTTTTACTGGGGTCTGATTGGAGGTCGCTCGTCAAGGGGCCGTTCACATATCGGGTCTTTTGCGCTCTCAAGTTCGTTATTTCAAATGTAGGCGCGCGGAAAGCGCGCTCATAATTGAAGCGACGCGCTCATTTTTTCCAGGCGCAGCGAGATGAAAACACCTCAACTTTTCAGAATGCCGCAAGCGCACCGCAGGTCATGTGACAAGATCCAACCAATCAGCTTCACCCTTTCTGTAACAACATTGAAAGCTCCGTCAACATGAAGGATGGGGGTGCACCCAAACACTACGGGTGTTTTTCTCTTCTCCGTAAATAAATCTGGTAGCAGAGCTACAGCAAGCGTTTCTCGGTGGTGGAAATCTATTCGCTACTAAAACTTCTTTGTCGTTGTGGAGAGCGCAGTGCATGGTTGCATAGCAACGACAGACGCCACGGGAAAGTTGGACCGAATTTTACTATTAATAATAAAATATAAGCTAATGTGCATTAATGTAAATGTCAAGCAATTTATCTTTTTTTACTCATTCTTTTTTTTAAATGATTTAAAGGCTGAAATATATGAGGTTTATCTTTTTTAGTCAACTTTATTTGAATTTCATTTTACTATATGTGCCTATAGGGGTGGGCCGGGGATGGCAGGGGTTGGTGGCGATGTAAGCATCTGGATATTTGCCGCGGGGCGAGGGCTTCGATTACCTCTCTTTTTTGACCATACATGTGTTTGCATCCCTGCTTTTGAAAGACAATAACTTTATATACGGTGCACTTTCAGATTTAAAACTTTGCAGGATGTTTTCATTCACTTAGAGCGATAATACACACTACATCAAAGGGCATTTTCAAAAATCCTTGATAAGGGCCCTTTAATGACACTGACAACATCTCATACTGAATCAGAACAACATGTTTTTCTCTGGCACTCTTAACTTAAACTGCATCTGACCAAAGAGTCAACAGCGTCTTTCAAAACACTAGTCTCGCATTTACAGATGGGTTCGTAACCCAGATCTTTAACCCCTATCAGTCTTCAGGTCGCTCAGTGTCTCTTCACAGTGTGTTTGAAGCTCCAGGGCTTTTGTTTAAAGGTCAGATGTCTTTAAGGTCCAGACGGTGAGCCTGATGACGGTGGCGGCTCTGATCTTTGCTTTTGGTCTCCTGTAACATTAGACGCAATGAACTGAAGATGACGATCAAATGTCTGTGTTTATCAAAAGCATTTGTCTCACTCTATTTCTGTGGTTTCTGCACGCCTCCCGCAGCAGTTCATTAGAAAGGTGAGTGATTCTACATCGTCTCGGGTTATTAGGGGCACTGAAGGTGTGTAGGCATCTATTAAATCAGTGTCTATAGCAGGCAGTGGTGGCCAGAATCACTGACTTGCACTTTAATATATTTCTTCCATGAATGAGTATTAAATTATTCCTAATAGTCCATTCTCTTTATTTCATAGCTTTTCTCTTGTTTGCACTGCTTCCAGTAGTGTATATTTGTTTTAGCGCTCATATTTCAGTCATCATGTGTTGCCAGGGTCAAAGAAATCTGCCCTGAGGCCATCAGAATCGATAGTGCGGGCGCCTGTTGCTTAAAATGAATGGCAATGAAACTGTTACTTTAACCAATCCGATAATCAGTCAGATTTAATCAGCCAATCAGATTTCGTTTTGACTACATTTGGCGATATTTTTTTTCCCAGAATGGTAGGGGAAGGTACCGCCTTTTCGCCTCTGATTGGCTAGAAGGGCTCTCCTCTGATTGGTTATTTGATGTGGCCGTGAACCGTCATCTCTTGTTCATGGCAGGCTGTCGGCTAGTCTATTCTGGTCATCTTTACCGCCCAACAGAAGTGAATTATGTAAGTAAACCGTGTGATAAGTGTGTGCCATCACATTTACACTCACCGGCCACTTTATTAGGTACACCTGTCCAACTGCTCGTTAACACTTAATTTCTAAGCAGCCAATCACATGGCGGCAACTCAGTGCATTTAGGCATGTAGACATGGTCAAGACAATCTCCTGCAGTTCAAACCGAGCATCAGTATGGGGAAGAAAGGTGATTTGAGTGACTTTGAACGTGGCATGATTGTTGGTGCCAGAAGGGCTGGTCTGAGTATTTCAGAAACTGCTAATCTACTGGGATTTTCACGCACAACCATCTCTAGGGTTTACAGAGAATGGTCCGAAAAAGAAAAAACATCCAGTGAGCGGCAGTTCTGTGGGCGGAAATGCCTTGTTGATGCCAGAGGTCAGAGGAGAATGGCCAGACTGGTTCGAGCTGATAGAAGGGCAACAGTGACTCAAATAACCACCCGTTACAACCAAGGTGGGCAGAAGAGCATCTCTGAACGCACAGTACGTCGAACTTTGAGGCAGATGGGCTACAGCAGCAGAAGACCACACCGGGTGCCACTCCTTTCAGCTAAGAACAGGAAACTGAGGCTACAATTTGCACAAGCTCATCGAAATTGGACAATAGAAGATTGGAAAAACGTTGCCTGGTCTGATGAGTCTCGATTTCTGCTGCGACATTCGGATGGTAGGGTCAGAATTTGGCGTCTACAACATGAAAGCATGGATCCATCCTGCCTTGTATCAACGGTTCAGGCTGGTGGTGGTGGTGTCATGGTGTGGGGAATATTTTCTTGGCACTCTTTGGGCCCCTTGGTACCAATTGAGCATCGTTGCAACGCCACAGCCTACCTGAGTATTGTTGCTGACCATGTCCATCCCTTTATGACCACAATGTACCCAACTTCTGATGGCTACTTTCAGCAGGATAATGCGCCATGTCATAAAGCTGGAATCATCTCAGACTGGTTTCTTGAACATGACAATGAGTTCGCTGTACTCAAATGGCCTCCACAGTCACCAGATCTCAATCCAATAGAGCATCTTTGGGATGTGGTGGAACGGGAGATTCGCATCATGGATGTGCAGCCGACAAATCTGCGGCAACTGTGTGATGCCATCATGTCAATATGGACCAAACTCCCTGAGGAATGCTTCCAGCACCTTGTTGAATCTATGCCACGAAGAATTGAGGCAGTTCTGAAGGCAAAAGGGGGTCCAACCCGTTACTAGCATGGGGTACCTAATAAAGTGGCCGGTGAGTGTATATTCCAAGTTCACATTTTCATAGCATGCTTAGATCGTGTTTAGATTAGTCCTGGCAGTTTGGGCTAGGGTTAGTGATGAGAGAGAGAGATGAGAGCCCTTCAGAGGAGAGCCCTTCTAGCCAATCAGAGGAGAGCCCTTCTAGCCAATCAGAGGAGAGCCCTTCTAGCCAATCAGAGGAAAGCCCTTCTAGCCAATCAGAGGAAAGCCCTTCTAGCCAATCAGAGGAAAGCCCTTCTAGCCAATCAGAGGAGAGCCCTTCTAGCCAATCAGAGGCGTAAAAGGCGGTACCTTCCCCTACCATCCTGGG
>JAULUF010000028.1:30202500-30222500 GCA_031834385.1 Semotilus atromaculatus
TCATCTTTTCATCTTTCTAGTAATAATACACGTTTTAACTTAATTTCACTTTGTGCATCAGCAGCTTCACATAGCAAATAAATGATTGACACTTCCACTATAAAAGCATCAATATTGTCATACAGTCACTGTGAGTCAGACATGATCAGCATTAGTAAGTGTGTTTGTTAGTGGACAGTTTTTTACAGCTTAATCTGAATTTATGCAAGCATAACCCATGATGCAAAGCTTCTCAGTCGTGACCTCTGGGACAAACGCATCACAGAACCCACATGACCCGAGATGACGTGTTGCCATGGTAACGATTATGCGCCCCGTCTCCCCGACAGCATCTGTCCATATCCAATGGGAACATCCATGTGGACGCGTCGTTCATGCAGACGCTGTGGAACGTGCATCCCACATGCTCCGGGAGCACCGTGGAGGAAGGTGTGTGACGAGGCCGGCACTACAGCACAGCATCCGTCAAGGGGGACATTTGGGCTGTTTTTTCAGACTAGTGGACCGAAAACATCCAAAATACACTTTTACCTGTGTCTTTTAGAGCACTTTATCTATTTGCGTCTGTAGATTTCAATTACAGTGTTTATCTTTTAAAGGCTGTTTTCTCGAAATGAGTTTTTCCCTTCTACAACGAGCCAGAAATCTCCACTTCAGTAACACTTGCATTCAGCAAACTTTACAGTTTTATTCTTATCTGTATTCTTAAGGTTTTTACTGAGGGATTTAATTTCCCTGATTTTATACAACATTTTATTCCTAAAAAAAAAGGGTGGTTGGTTGGTGACAGTATTTTCTGATAAATAGAGATTTCCAAAATCCCCTCTGTAAAAACCTTCAAATCTAATATATATATATAAAAATTTTAACCTGATTTATTTTTATTTTTTATTTTTTTTAGAAATGTATGTAAATTAGATGGCGCCTCATTTACATATTTAAACATCAACTTTCAGAAAACTATTAATTATTAATATAATCAATCAATCAACTAGTGAAGTATGGTGATATTTATTAGTTATTTGTTTTGCCATATTTCCCTGGGGTGTCTCGCCTTAAGTGCTATAAAATAAAAACTTAAATGTGTACTTTGGATGTAGTCTGAAAGACATATTATGAGAAAAAAAATAGTTCTCAAAATTGACCAGTGCATGAAAGAACTATGGTTTTTCCTGTTGTGTCTTGCTGTAAAACATTATTGATTTTTATATTGATTTGTTTTATCAATATTTTGCCCGACTGATTCTTCTTTTGTCCTATATGACATATCTTTTTATAAGATATTATTAAAGAGCTATTTCTTTTATATATCTCAAAGTGTGCCAGTGCATGTGTAGTGGCCATGCTTAATCAAACTGTCCTGTCAGTCACTTCTGGTTGCAAGTTGCACATGCTTTTCTTGTTGTTTATTATAAACTTGATTACAGAAAATAAACTAAGAAAACAAACTGATTTAAACTGAGAAAAGGTAATGCAAACTTTTGCTGGCGGACCAACAGAAGGCCACAGTCTAAAGCCCGCTCTGGGAACACGAGTTGGGTTATTGTTTGGGATTGAGTGTAACACAGAACATGAAGACCCAGAAGTGACTGACAGGACAACTTGATTAAGGATAGTCACTAGAGCTGCACGATTAATCACAATAAAACCGCACGCGATTTGGCAAAGGCTGCGATATTTAATGTGCAGCTTGTTAGTGCAGCGGCTGGCCGGTAGTAAACGCTGCTCCATCTGAACACCAGAGGGCGCTCTCACGCAGACACAATAAATATGCCCCGCCGCAGAAGTACAATAACACACATCATTCCAGGAAATCTCTATCGCTGTAGCTGAATAAACAGAAAATGCTTTGATTAAACATGAGTAATAAATACACGACTGCCTTATTCTGTGTAAGAAGCCACATCATCTCACAAATGATGCTCATCTGTCCTTATGAAGTGAGTTTGGAGTAAATGCATGTTATTAAATGTTGTCTTTTGTTGGACAAGAGGTTCATAAATGCGTCTCGTGTCTGGGAAGATGTTTGACGCGTGTTGCTTTTTCAAATGTAGGTTATAAGAGACTCAAACTCAGTGCTTTCAGAGTGAGCAGCGTTTACTGAGCCGTGCTTCACTGACACGCTGCATATAAAAGACCTTTGCCATTTCAAAATCACAATAAGCCAGCTCGATTTAAGTGCGATTACATGTAATAACGATTAATCATGCAGCACTAATACTCACTACAGCATGAAATAACAATGGTTTTGCAGTAAAACATCATTGATTTTCTTGATTTTGATTTTATCAATACTTTGCCTGACTGATTCTTCTTTTGTCCTATAGGATACCTTCTTGGTGGTCATGTGATGCGTCTCTTCCACGGGCACGATGAGGTCCTGACGATCCCGGGGTCAGATCAGAGTGAGGAAGAGCAGAGGTAGAACCCAGATATCTGTCAATCTTCAACAGAACAACCATCATCATCACCATCGTCATCATCATCATCACCATCATCACCATTACCATCGTCATCACCATCATCAACATCAACATCGTCATCACCATGATCATCATCAACATCAACATCGTCATCGTCATCAACATCGTCATCATCATCACCATCATCCTCATCATCATCATCATCATCACCATCATCATCACCATCATCATCATCACCATCACCATCGTCATCACCATCGTCATCACCATCGTCATCACCATCGTCATCACCATCATCATCACCACCATCATCACCATCACCATCATCATCACCACCACCATCGTCATCACCATCGTCATCACCATCATCATCACCATCATCATCACCACCATCATCATCACCATCATCAACATCGTCATCGTCATCACCATCATCCTCATCACCATCATCCTCATCATCACCATCATCATCGTCATCATCATCGTCATCACCATCATCACCATCATCAACATCGTCATCATCATCATCATCATCCTCGTCATCACCATCATCATCGTCATCACCATCATCATCATCATCACCATCATCATCATCCCCATCATCATCATCCCCATCATCATCCTCATCATCACCATCATCATCATCATCCTCATCATCAACATCGTCATCATCATCAACATCATCATCATCATCCTCATCATCACCATCGTCATCACCATCACCATCATCAACATCGTCATCACCATCATCATCACCATCATCATCATCCTCATCATCATCATCATCATCCTCATCCTCATCATCATCCTCATCATCATCATCATCATCCTCATCATCACCATCATCATCAACATCGTCATCATCATCAACATCGTCATCATCATCCTCATCATCACCATCGTCATCACCATCACCATCATCATCCTCGTCATCACCATCATCACCATCATCATCACCATCATCATCACCACCATCATCATCACCATCATCAACATCGTCATCGTCATCACCATCATCCTCATCATCACCATCATCACCATCATCACCATCATCATCGTCATCATCATCGTCATCACCATCATCACCATCAACATCGTCATCATCATCATCATCCTCGTCATCACCATCGTCATCACCATCATCATCATCACCATCATCATCATCCTCATCATCATCATCATCCTCATCACCATCATCATCATCATCATCACCATCATCATCATCCTCATCATCACCATCATCATCATCCTCTTCATCACCATCATCATCAACATCGTCATCATCATCAACATCGTCATCATCATCATCATCCTCATCATCACCATCGTCATTACCATCACCATCACCGTCATCACCATCATCCTCATCATCACCATCATCATCACCATCATCATCATCATCATTTGATCAATAAATAATAAATAGTAATTTAAGCACACACAACTTAAATTCAAAATAATTCACAATTTCATGCATAACCCTTTTAATTCTGCTCAAAATATCTTACATTGGGTGTGATTAGGGATGCACTGATACCAGTACTCGGGTTCCAGTCCGATACTATGTTCATGTACTCGTACTCGTAAAACGCCACCGATACAACCGCACCCGATACCACTGTAAGAGGCCGTTCACATGTCGCGTCAAAAAGCGCGTATAAAGCACGGCCGCCCTTCTTTCTCCTCCTTTCCACAGTGTATATATCTGTCTTTCCACAGTGTATATATCTGTCTTTCCACAGTGTATATATCTGTCTTTCCACAGGCGTTTCCGCTCCCGTGGCGTCTGTCGCTGCTATGCAACCATGGACAGGCGCGCCTGGAAAAGCTGTTATGAGTGCCCTTCATTTGAAATAACAAATTTGCATGAGCAAAAAACGCGATATGTGAATGTCCCCTTATGGCACCGTGTCATGAGCCGAACCTCTCGTCTACCAGGCGGTAGTGTTGACAGTGAAAGGCTGTTTAGCTCAGTGTCACACAGATGAAAACAGAAACAGGCTCATAGCTGATAATGCAGAGAAGCTTTCTTCAAGAAGAACCTGCCTCTCACTTTTCTGAAACCGGCTTAGTCTTTAGTACTGTACTACTACTAACATAATAACATATTTCAGTTGTTCAGTTTTTCTTCATTTATGTGAAATGCAGCATGTGCCCATGTGTTTGTTTAGGAAAACACCAAGTTGAATGTTAAAATGTAAGCAACAGCATTAAGTTAATATTTACTTAGTTACAGTCAGAAAGTGAAAAACATCTGATGAAAATAAAACATTGTTTGAAAACCTGTAATGGTATTATTAAGTACTTAGTACTTGGTATCGGCGTCCCCAAATCTAAGTACTTGTACTTGGTCTGAAAAATCGGTGCATCCCTAGTGTCAATATCCAAATCAATTCGGTTTAAATGATATGATAGTGTCAGTGCAGTTCATTTGATGAGTATTAATTGTCTTTCAAAGCTCATCCTGGTGTGATATCTGAGATTCAGAAGCGTCTATGAAGAGTGTGTCGGCTGAACTGGGTCGAGTCACCCCGAGGCGAGCCGCTGAAGATGCGATCGGTTGCTCGGAGCTCCTCGTAGGCGTGTGGCCTATTTTTAGCGTCGTCTGCAGGGTCTGATATGGCGTCAGCGCCGGTCTGTGGCACTCTGTCCTGGCCTTGAGATCTAATCAGAGGGACTCCTTCCTTTAAAGGATTTCCTGCAAGACGTCCTTCAGACGTATCGCAGATCTGTCAGAGATTTCTGTTATAATGAGTGTTTCGGTCCTCGACGTGCAGCGCTTCTGAGGTGAACAATAAACGTGACGGTTCCCGTTAACAGAAATCTCTTCTAAACCACATTAGTTTCACCTTCATCCTTCCCTCGCGTTTAGTAACAAATCCTTCCCTTGTGGGTCAAAATGACCCGGAGCCCTAAAATTATACTTTTTTTTTTTTTAGTCCAGAAAGCTTATTTTATTTCATTTTTTATAATATTTATTTCTATTTTTTAATGCAAATTTTTTTTGGGAGATTGTAATTTTTTTTTATTTGATTTGCCTTTTAAATTACTAGATTTGATCAATAAATAATACATAAATGGTACTTTAAGCAATTTTTTCTAAATAACACAATTTAATATATTACCCTTTTAATTCAGCTCTAAATATCTTACATTGGGCGTCTTTGCCGAAATCTTGTGGAAAAATAATATAAGATGATATTTCATGACTCTAGATGGCTTTATCTCTATATGGAGTAAATGAGCTGTTCCTCTGGGTCCTAAAGCCAGTTTATCTTCAGTGTGCATTCAGATACACATGTAGACGTTATAAAATAATTTTTTGGTAAAGTTTTAGCATTTTTAGTTTAAATTGAGGATTTTTAGGTTTCTCTATGTGCACTGAAACATTCCTCACATTCCATTCATTCTTAAAGGGAACAAATTGAGGGAAGGATTTGTTACTTTTTCAAATTTCAACCACAAAACTCCTCGAATCCATTAAAACATTGTTTTGTGTATTCGTGGTTCAAGTGCAACAAAAGTCCTAGAGTCTTGGACCCCTCTGATGAACACTCAATTTTTAACATTTTTATCAAAAATAATTTCTGCGTCAAAATGACCCGCGGGGCGGTTAAGTCAGCTTTACAATTTAAACCGTGCTGTGAATTCAGACACGTACTGCTACTACAGTATGTTTAGGGAAGTATGTGATTGCTAAATCAATCAGCCATTTGAGTAAAATCATTGGTTGAGTAAACGATTCAATGACTCACTCATTAGGACAGTGATTTACTGCCTCCTACTGGCGGTTTTAGATTCATATTTAAGTACTTATTTGTTTTTAATCATTCTTAACCTTTACATTTATGCATATGACAGTTGCTATTATCCAAAGCGACTTGCATTGGCTTTAAGGTACGCATTTACTTTTCAGGTCAGTACGTTTTTTTTTTGAAAGAAAGAAATACTTTTATTCAGCAAGGATGCATTAAATTGTCCAAAATTTACCAATAACGATATTAACTTAAAAAAAAATAATCTGAAAAATAAATGTATCACAGTTCCAATAAAAATATTAAACATAAATAAACAAATGTTTCTTGAGCATCAAATCATCACATAAGACTGATTTCTGAAGGATCATGTGACACTGAAGACTGGAGTAATGATGCTGAACATTCACAGGAATAAATTACACTTTACTATATATTCACATAGAAAACAGATGATTTACATTATAATAATATTTCACAATTTTACTGTATTTTTGATTAACTAAATGCAGCCTTGGTGAGCATGAGAGAAAAATATTTTAAAAAATCCATAAACTTTTGAACGATAGTGTATAAATGATACAATTAAAAAACAGGAACTCATTCCAGAGCTGCAATATTATGACAAAAATCATTATTGCTCTTGATACTGTAATAATGTTAATGTTGGTTAATAGAATACATAAAAAGGCTTTGTGCTTGGGGAAACGGAACATGATATTCTGGCTTTACAGACAAAACCATCTAAGAACCATTTATGAATTAATTTATTGCTTCTTACAATAGAAAATCAAGACTTGACATTTCAAGTCATTTTATTTTAGTTGAACCGTTTTTTCAAACTGGAAATCAGTTATATACAGAAAATGAGCAAAAAAAAAAAAAAAATGATGCACACAATCAACACTTCTCATTCATTTCCACATTTCGCTTTAATAGTCATAATTGATTTAGCTTAATTGTGCATTTTTGAGGGCCGTTTTTGTTGATTTTAAACGCTTTTTTGTCTCCGGTTTCTTTCCGAGCCGGATATAAACCTGTTTTGCCTGGTGTTTTTCAGATTGGTGAACTATGAGACTGGTAAAGCTGGAGCTAAAGCCCGATCTCTCTGGAGGCTGGAGCCGTTACGGATCAGGTGTGTGTCTTCACAACGAAGATCTAGTTGTCAGGAGATCGTCTCATTCATTATAGCTATTAGTAATTAAGTTTCAGGAGTCAAGTCAAGGAAATTTATATAGTGCTTTTCACAACATAGATTGCACCAAAGCAGCTTCACAGTATCAATCAAAACAACATAACAATGTTCGACCTCCACGTTTGGTAGAGCTGATCAATGGTATTAATCATTGGTTAATTAATTTGAATATCCCCAACTGAGCAAGCCATCAAGTGACCCAATGGTGTCCTAAAACTCCATCAAGTGACCCAATGGTGTCCTAAAACTCCATCAAGTGACCCAATGGTGTCCTAAAACTCCATCAAGTGACCCAATGGTGTCCTAAAACTCCATCAAGTGACCCAATGGTGTCCTAAAACTCCATCAGGTGACCCAATGGTGTCCTAAAACTCCATCAGGTGACCCAATGGTGTCCTAAAACTCCATCAAGTGACCCAATGGTGTCCTAAAACTCCATCAAGTGACCCAATGGTGTCCTAAAACTCCATCAGGTGACCCAATGGTGTCCTAAAACTCCATCAGGTGACCCAATGGTGTCCTGAAACTCCATCAAGTGACCCAATGGCTCCATCAAGTGACCCAATGGTGTCCTAAAACTCCATCAAGTGACCCAATGGCTCCATCAAGTGACCCAATGGTGTCCTAAAACTCCATCAAGTGACCCAATGGCTCCATCAAGTGACCCAATGGTGTCCTAAAACTCCATCAAGTGACCCAATGGTGTCCTAAAACTCCATCAAGTGACCCAATGGTGTCCTAAAACTCCATCAGGTGACCCAGTGGTGTCCTAAAACTCCATCAAGTGACCCAATGGTGTCCTAAAACTCCATCAAGTGACCCAGTGGTGTCCTGAAACTCCATCAAGTGACCCAATGGCTCCATCAAGTGACCCAATGGTGTCCTAAAACTCCATCAAGTGACCCAATGGTGTCCTAAAACTCCATCAGGTGACCTAATGGTGTCTTAAAACTCCATCAGGTGACCCAATGGTGTCCTAAAACTCCATCAGGTGACCCAATGGTGTCCTAAAACTCCATCAGGTGACCTAATGGTGTCCTAAAACTCCATCAGGTGACCCAATGGTGTCCTAAAACTCCATCAGGTGACCCAATGGTGTCCTAAAACTCCATCAGGTGACCCAATGGTGTCCTAAAACTCCATCAAGTGACCCAATGGTGTCCTAAAACTCCATCAAGTGACCCAATGGTGTCCTAAAACTCCATCAGGTGACCCAATGGTGTCCTAAAACTCCATCAAGTGACCTAATGGTGTCCTAAAACTCCATCAAGTGATCTAATGGTGTCCTAAAACTCCATCAAGTGACCCAATGGTGTCCTAAAACTCCATCAGGTGACCCAATGGTGTCCTAAAACTCCATCAAGTGACCTAATGGTGTCCTAAAACTCCATCAAGTGATCTAATGGTGTCCTAAAACTCCATCAAGTGACCCAATGGTGTCCTAAAACTCCATCAGGTGACCCAATGGTGTCCTAAAACTCCATCAAGTGACCCAATGGTGTCCTAAAACTCCATCAAGTGACCCAATGGTGTCCTAAAACTCCATCAAGTGACCCAATGGTGTCCTAAAACTCCATCAAGTGACCCAATGGTGTCCTAAAACTCCATCAGGTGACCCAATGGTGTCCTAAAACTCCATCAGGTGACCCAATGGTGTCCTAAAACTCCATCAAGTGACCCAATGGTGTCCTAAAACTCCATCAAGTGACCCAATGGTGTCCTAAAACTCCATCAAGTGACCCAATGGTGTCCTAAAACTCCATCAAGTGACCCAATGGTGTCCTAACGCCGGTTTCACACTGCACGCGTTAGCAGAGCGTCAGCAGCGCAGGAGCAGTGCGTACGGTTAGCGGAAGCAGGACACGCGCGTTTTGCTTTCATACTGGCAGCGTTTGACGCGCGCGGCGTGTTTACAGACAAAGTACTCTATAATGGGTAAGTTGGCATTGCTTTATTTAGTTTTCAAATACATTTAAGAGAAAAGACTTGTCAATAAGCTTATTTCATTAATTAATAGGCTATATTATATAACTTTTGGTTCATATTTGTTTTTGTTGACTTTGTTTTTCTGTTTAAATTGATGAAGGTCATTTGATTGACTGTTTAAAACACAATAGATATCACCAATGCGCTTTTGGGTCAAACTGCTGTGTATTTTGGCCATGATCAATGCATTGTCACTTTAATTCAGCGTAAGCCGCGCGGCAAAAATAGACCAGACGGCGAAACGATCGCGGCACTGCTGCTCCTGCTCTGCTCCTGCTACGCGCTGACGCGCCGCGTCTGCGTGCGGTGTGAATGCTCTAATCTGTTAACATGGGCGCCGAAAAAAATACGCTCTGCGAACGCGTGCGGTGTGAAACCGGCGTAAAACTCCAAGTGACCCAATGGTGTCCTAAAACTCCATCAGGTGACCCAATGGAGAAAAAAAACCTTGGGAGAACCCAGGCTCAGTCGGGGGCCAGTTCTCCTCTGGCGTTTATGAACTAGAGGCCGGATTTACAGTATCTGTAAGATAAGAATGTATATTAATGTCTCTAAACAGACTTTAAACTGAACCTGTGATAAACGCTGATGGCGTTCACATGCGCATTAAGAATTGATTCTATAGTTATGTGCTTTTGAATATGTGTGCGCAAAACCATGCCTGAACAAACTACTTGTCTTGTCTATAAATTTGATACAGAATTTTGTTTCATTTTATCACTTCGGGGTCGGTACACGAAACGAAATCTTTCGTTTGTAATCGAAACGCTTTATCTGTAAAGTGGGAAAGGGATCCTCCATAAGGAGTGACAAATGCATTTAAATATGGCAGTGAATCCCCTAAATTATAATTACATAATTGAATGGAACGCGACTCACTGCAAATTAATATAAGAGTGACCAAACCTTGTTAACTGTACATGACCATTAGGTCACTTGATGGAGTTTTCGGTTCCTTGCCACTGTTGCCTTTGGCTTGCTCAGTCGGGGATATTCAAATTAATTAACCAATCATTAATACCGTTGATCAGCTCTACCAAACGTGGAGGTTTTTCCAGTAATAAACGAACATTATGTTGTTTTGATTGATACTGTGAAGCTGCTTTGATACAATCTGTATTGTGAAAAGCGCTATATAAATATACTTGACTTGACCTTATTAACCCGTGATCTCCTTGCGTGTGCAGTTGGTGTGGCAGTCACATTCGCTGGGGTCAACCGTTCCGCCTGCGTCACCTGACCACCGGTCACTATCTGGCGCTGACCGAGGACCGGGGCGTTGTGTTGCAGGACCGAGAGCGATCCGACACCACGGCCACAGCCTTCTGCTTCAGAGCCTCCAAGGTGATCACACACACTACATGCAGTGCATTAGTGATCTGAAATAATGTGCATTCACACACACACTACATGCAGCGCATTAGTGATCTGAAATAATGTGCATTCACACACACACTACATGCAGCGCATTAGTGATCTGATATAATGTGCATTCACACACACACTACATGCAGCGCATTAGTGATCTGAAATAATGTGCATTCACACACACACTACATGCAGCGCATTAGTGATCTGATATAATGTGCATTCACACACACACTACATGCAGCGCATTAGTGATCTGAAATAATGTGCATTCACACACACACTACATGCAGCGCATTAGTGATCTGATATAATGTGCATTCACACACACACTACATGCAGCGCATTAGTGATCTGAAATAATGTGCATTCACACACACACTACATGCAGCGCATTAGTGATCTGATATAATGTGCATTCACACACACACTACATGCAGCGCATTAGTGATCTGATATAATGTGCATTCACACACACACTACATGCAGCGCATTAGTGATCTGATATAATGTGCATTCACACACACACTACATGCAGCGCATTAGTGATCTGATATAATGTGCATTCACACACACACTACATGCAGCGCATTAGTGATCTGATATAATGTGCATTCACACACACACTACATGCAGCGCATTAGTGATCTGATATAATGTGCATTCACACACACACTACATGCAGCGCATTAGTGATCTGAAATAATGTGCATTCACACACACACTACATGCAGCGCATTAGTGATCTGATATAATGTGCATTCACACACACACTACATGCAGCGCATTAGTGATCTGATATAATGTGCATTCACACACACACTACATGCAGCGCATTAGTGATCTGATATAATGTGCATTCACACACACACTACATGCAGCGCATTAGTGATCTGATATAATGTGCATTCACACACACACTACATGCAGCGCATTAGTGATCTGATATAATGTGCATTCACACACACACTACATGCAGCGCATTAGTGATCTGATATAATGTGCATTCACACACACACTACATGCAGCGCATTAGTGATCTGAAATAATGTGCATTCACACACACACTACATGCAGCGCATTAGTGATCTGATATAATGTGCATTCACACACACACTACATGCAGCGCATTAGTGATCTGATATAATGTGCATTCACACACACACTACATGCAGCGCATTAGTGATCTGATATAATGTGCATTCACACACACACTACATGCAGCGCATTAGTGATCTGATATAATGTGCATTCACACACACACTACATGCAGCGCATTAGTGATCTGATATAATGTGCATTCACACACACACTACATGCAGCGCATTAGTGATCTGATATAATGTGCATTAATTTAAACGAAATTACACTTTTAATCATCAAGGTCATATTACATTGATCAAAAGTGACAGTAAAGACATTTATAATGTTACAAAAGATTCTATTTCAAATAAATTCTGTTCTTTCTATTCATCAAAGAATCCTGAAAAATGTATGTAGGCTTGTTTCGGCCATGGAATAATTTTTTTTATGTAAATGACTTTTATCTCACAATTTTTTTTTTAGTTAATATCAAAATTGCGAGATATAAACTTGCAGTTATGAGGAAAAAAAGTCTAAATTGTGAGATATATAAACTCAAAATTGCAAGAAAAAATAGTCAGTTAAAAAGTCGAAATTACATTTTAATATTTTTTATGCTATGGCAGGAAAAAAACTGAATTGCAATTCGAGTTTATAACTTAAAATTGAGAGGAAAACATTCTGAATTGTGAGATAAAATGTCACTGTTGCCTTTTCTATTCTGTGGCAAAAACAAGCTTATATAAAAAATAAATGTATGACGTTTCCACAGAAATATGAAGAAGCACAACTGTCTTCAACACTGATAATAATCATAAATGTTTCTTGAGCATCAGATCATCATATTATCCTGATTTCTGAAGGATCATGTGACACTGAAGACTGGAGTAATGATGATGAACATTCAGCTTTGATCACAGGAATAAATTACACTTTACTGTATATTCACATAGAAAACAGATGATATACATTACAATAATATTTGACTGTATTTTTGATTAAATAATGCAGCTTTAGTGAGCAGAAGAGACTCACATTACTAACTTCTACAGAGGCCTTTAATATCAGACGAAGTTTATTGAATTATTAGTGTTAAATGTGTGATGCTGTAATTGATTCCAGCTCTCACAGGGTCAATATTCCTCAACGAGGATCTTCGTCCAGAGCTTTATTAAATAAGAAGCGTCTCTTTTCCAGCGTGTCATTAGTCCTCCTCTTCCTCGTCCTCGCTGCAGTGTTGCAGGACTCCTCCGCTCTGTTAGTCGCTTCATTACGGAGTCACCAAGAGCTCGAGATGTGTCAGAGTCACATGACTGATGTAAACGCTTCACGCTTACGGTTTCAATCGTGCTTGTGTGTGTGTATTAATATTTAATGCTTGTCAGAAAGAGCAAGAGCTGTTTATAGAGGTGATATTTTCTGATTTTAATCAGCCTCCAAATTGAATTAAATGAAAATGTTTTTGTATTTTTTATATTTTATTTTATAAATAGTTTTATTTAAAAAAAAAATTTTAATGTGATTTTTATTCATTTCTTTTTAATCCACATTTACATTTCTTTGAACCGGCCTCCAAATTGCAAAAGAAACCTGTTATTTTAGTATAATTGAAATGCTATTATAGTTTTTATTAATGTTTTACATTTTAATTGTCATATTTTCCATTTTTTATCATAAAGATTTATTCATTTAGTTGTTTGACATTTTATTAGTTTGTCTTGTTTTAATATGTCTATGTAGTTTTCATGACTTTTTTCAGTTTGAGTTATTTTAATACATCAGGTATTAAAACTACATGAAAAGAAGTAAAATGAAATTAATAATATATAACAATATTACACATTTTTATATTGTTTTAGTTAACGTTCTATTTTAATCTGATGTCACATGAATAGTCTTTTTTGGTTCAATGAAATTTGATGAATTTGTGTGTGTTCCTGTGAGTTGTTAGATTGTACATCTCTTTGGTCAATGTGCTGTAGACACAGAAGTGCTTTGCCTTGATGTCTCATGACTGGTCTCACACACTCTACATCTTCCGTGTGCTCCACTAAATGTGTGTTCTGTGTTCAGGATAAGCTGGAGTGCAGTCCGAAGCGGGACATCGAGGGCATGGGAGTGGCGGAGATCAAGTACGGAGACTCTCAGTGTTTCGTGATGCACGTGGCGACGGGACTGTGGCTGTCCTATCAGGCGCCCGACGTCAAATCTGCTCGCCTGGGGCCGCTGAAGCGACGAGTGAGCGTCACATCCGCATCACACAGTTCATGCAGATCTAATGACCTGAAGCGGCCTCGTGACAGAACGAGCGCGCCGTTACGCCACACACACACCAGGGGCGGAAATGAACTGGGGCTCGGGGCAAAAATGCCACCAAAATAATATAAATGCCCCTGAAGTTAGTAAAAATGCCACCTAATTAATAAAAATGCCTCTAAAATTAGTAAAAATGCACACCAAAATTAATTTAAATACCCCCAAAATTTGTAAAAAGCCCCCAAAATGAATAAAAATGTGCCCAAAATTGGTCAAATATCCCCAAAATGAATAAAAATGCCCCCTATTTAACAAATGTTTTTTTATTTTTTATTTGATTTTATTGTTTTTTATATTGTTTTAGTTAACATTTTATTTTAAGGTATTTAATTTTTTGTATATATGTCTGTTTTTGTGTTAATTTCTATTTTAATTTGAGTTATTTTAGTACATCAAGTTAAACTGAATAAAAGTGAGAAATGTTGTCAACTAGCTGAAATAAAATATATATGTTTATATTTTATTGTCTTTTTAACATTTATTTTTGTTGCGTGCATCAAGTTAAATGATGAAAATGACACGTTGCCTTGGAATATTTTATTTCATTTCAGTCATCATTTATTTCAAGTAATAATTTTTTTTAATGTTTGTATAGTTTTAGCTGAAATACAATATAATTTTTTAAAATATTTTTTTATTTTGAAAATTATAAAAAATCTATTTATTTTTCAAGCGATGTCAACAACACTTTCTAGTTCTTGTGTTATTATGCACATGTAGTTTAAAGACTGACATGAACTTAGACACAGGTTATAGAGTATTGTCTGAATGTCACATGTTTGGTGAGTTCCCGCTGGTGTGTGTGTGTGTTTCAGGCCTGTCTTCATGCAGAAGGACACATGGACGACGGCCTCACGCTTCAGCGGTGTCAACACGAGGAGTCCAGAGCGGCCCGGATCATCCGAAACACTACTCGTCTCTTCAGCTGCTTCAACAGGTATCACACACACACAATGTGTGTGTTGCATTGGAGCTCACACACACACACTATTTTTAGCTGTCCTGCATCTTGCATGTTCTGCGAGTCGAGCTCCCGGTGGCACGTTCACCCAGGGCGCTTTTCAGGAAATATGTTTTATAATCTTACATAAGCGACGCTGTTTTGGCTCAGAATTGAACGCTATTCCGGGAAGTTCATTACGGCCTCGTTTCTTCGTATGAATTATTATAATGAGGAATATTGAAAGCAGCTTCACAGGAAAATAACAGTGTTCGTCATTCATGTTGTAGTGACCATGATCTTATCACGTAGAGGATTATTTCTGACGCGTGAGGTCAAACATGACGCTTCCAGTCCAGAACTGCATTGATCCCTTTATCTGTCACAGTTCCGATGCTAAAACACACTGTAATCCACAAGTCTGCATGTTTGTCCACATACGATCCTGACACAGTCAATAGTTTGTTTCTCATTAGTTACACCTGTCTTCAGTTGCTCTCTGGCTACCGGTGAAACTCAAAAAATTTTAATATCGTGCAAAAGTTATAATTGTGATGATTATGGCTTACAGCTTATGAAAACCCCAAATTCAAAATCTGAGAAAATTAGAATATTACATGAAATCAATAAAAAAAATAAAATTTAAATACAGAAATGCCGGCCCTCTGAAAAGTATAATCATTCATATGTACTGTATATAGTTATATTCACTAAATATATTAGTTTCACCTTTTAATTTGAATGACTGAAATATATTAACTTTTGCACGATATTCAAATTTTTAGTGTAGAGTTTCACCTGTATATGCCTATTAAACCCACACACGACCCCAGTCGTGTGAACCCTGAGTGGAACTACACGTTACAGCTGAGCACAACGGCTCTTACACACGTGTGTGAATCTCGTGGTCTGTGGTGTTGTTTGGACAGAGAGCTGGACGGCTTGAGCGCTAAGAACCGTGTGTGTGTGGTTCTGCCCATCGAGGAGGTTCTGCAGACGCTCCACGACCTGATCGTGTACTTCAGACTGCCGGACGCCGAGCTCGAGCACGAGAAGAAGCAGATCAAGCTGCGCTCGCTGAAGAACCGCCAGAACCTCTTCAAACAGGAGGTCAGAGGGACCGAAGACCAAAATACACTATGTTTATGTTTATATATATATATATAAGCTTAAATTTTGTCATATTTTTTCTATTTTTTAATGCAATTTTTGATATTTTTATTTTATTTACCTTTTTAAATGACTAGATTTGATCAATAAATGAAGTAATTTCAGCACATTCCAACTTAAATTCAAGATAACTCACAATTTCATGCATAACCCTTTCAATCCAGCTCTAAATATCTTATATTGTGTGTCATACACATGTAGTTATACATAGTTAAAATAAATATAAAATAAGTTTTGGTA
Organism: Semotilus atromaculatus; assembly: GCA_031834385.1. NCBI lineage: Eukaryota > Metazoa > Chordata > Actinopteri > Cypriniformes > Leuciscidae > Semotilus > Semotilus atromaculatus. The sequence continues at coordinate 30,218,977 of JAULUF010000028.1, forward strand.
AAGTTTTAGCTTTTTCAGTTAGAATTTTGAGCATTTCCATTCATATTCCATTCAAATTGATGAACACTCAATTAAAAAAATTTAAAAAAATGTTTGGGGTCAAGATGACCCGCAAGAGGACGAGGGTTTTAAATGCTGCAGTTTACTGTGGATTTGCTGTCAGCAGAACAACAAAGATTTATTGTTTTCTTTTGCTTTTATCTTACATAACTGTATCGAATTCACATCTTTTATTTTTTTCTAAGATTGTATTCTGAGAGTAGTCATTTTTTAATGAATCGTGTCGTCCTGATCGACCGATAACTTCAAAAAGTGATTTTCTTACTCATTAGGTTTGTCTTTTTTTTCCGGTACAAATATTTAAATGTTCTTAAATCAACTTAAAAAGCGAAGTAATGTGAAATAATAAGTCTCATTTTCTGAGAAATTGATCAATGTTAAGTGACTTATATTATAAAAAATAAATATAAATATCTGCCAATGGGCCCAGAAAATACAGTATATATAACATTTACTTGTATATATTGTTTTCCAGTAAAAAAATATTATATATAAAAGTTTATATATATATATATATAATAAACAATAAAATATATTTAAAAAAATAAAAAAATAAATAAATATAAATGAAAATTTTATATATATATAAAAAAATAAAATAAATATATATATTTAAATATATATATAATATTATATATATTAGATACACACACATATATTATGTGTGAATATGTTTTTCATTTATTTTAAATATATTTTATTGTTTATTATATATATAAATAATTTTATATAATTATTATTTATTTTATTTTATAATCTCATTTAATTTCATAATTTTTTTCTTGTTTTCCAGCAAAGTGTGTGTGATACCAACAGCAGGTTTGGTGAAGTGTGTGTGTAACTGTGTTCTCTCTGTGGGCTCGTTAAACCTCTGCCTTTATTAACCAGACGAGTTCTTTAATGAATCTGCTGTACAGATAAAGCTGCACACTGTGTTTTTCACTTCAGTTGATTCATCAGTTTTTCAGAGCGTCATAAATCATCTTCAACATTGATTCTGTCAGCAGTGCACTCTGGGTAAATGAGGACATGTATTGTGTGTGTGTGTGTGTGTGTGTGTGTCTCAGGGGATGCTGTCTCTGGTGTCGAACGCGATCGACCGCTTGAGCGTTTACAACAGCGCGGCTCATTTCGGCGAGTGTGCGGGAGGAGCGGCCGGAGACGCGTGGAAGGACATCCTGAACCTGCTGTACGAGCTGCTGGGTCAGAGCCACACACACACACACACACACACACACACACACACACACACACACTCTCACTGACATACTCACTCAGACACACACTCACACACACTCTCACTGACATACTCACTCCGACACACACACACACACACACACACTCACACTCTCACTGACATACTCACTCAGACACACACACACACACTCACACTCTCTCACTGACATACTCAGACACGCACACACACACTAACACATACGCACACACTCTCTCTCTCTCTCACACACACACACACACAAACAAACAAACACACACTCTCACTGACACCCTCACGCACACACTCACACAGACACACTCAGACACACACACACAGACACTCTCACTGACATACTCACTCAGACACACACACACACACACACACACTCTCTCAGACACAGTAACACACACACACACACACACACACACACACACACTCTCTCACTGACATACTCAGACACACGCACACACACACACACGCACACACACACACACAAACACTCTCTCTCTCTCTCTCTCACACACACACACAAACAAACACACACACTCTCACTGACACCCTCACGCACACACTCACTCAGACACACACACACACACACACACTCCCTAAACCCTATGGTTTAGGCACATATCAATTATATTTAACAAAAATATGATCTTATTTCTTTCTTTTATACCTTCACTGACACACTCACTCAGACACACACACACACACACACACACACACACACACACACACACACACACACTCTCACACTCACACACACTCTCACACTCACTGACACCCTCACGTACACACTCACTCAGACACACACACAAACACACACTCACACTCACTGACACCCTCACGCACACACTCACTCAGAAACACACACACACACACACACACTCTCACACTCACACACACTCTCACACTCACTGACACCCTCACGTACACACTCACTCAGACACACACACAAACACACACTCACACTCACTGACACCCTCACGCACACACTCACTCAGACACACACACACACAAACTCTCTCTCTCACACACACACAGTGTTTCTTGAGGTCACTCTTAGCTGAGTTTAGGTCCTTGGTCTCCCGTCTGTCATGTGACCCGATCGGTGATTAGTATGCATGAGTGTGACAGCAGTGTGTGTGTGCGCGTGAGTGGGACAGCAGTGTGTGTGTGTGCGCGTGAGTGGGACAGCAGTGTGTGTGTGTGTGTGTGTGAGAGAGAGCTGCGTCTCTGTCCTTGAAGGAGGTGCCCTTTAGAGAGGAGGAAGTCGTGTTTGGCCTGATAATGCCGGTTGTTTCCTGAAGGTTTGATGTTTAATGCATGTGTGATTAATTAGATCATCTCATCATCATCACGTCTCTGTGTCTCTCAGCCGCTCTCATCCGAGGAAACCGGAACAACTGCACTCAGTTCTCACACAACCTGGACTGGCTCGTCAGTAAACTGGAGCGGCTGGAGTCGTCCTCAGGTAGAACACACACACACACATACACACACACTCTCACACACACACACACACACACACACATTTTATATACTTTATTTGATTCCACATTACAAGTCAATTTCATTTGGAATCAAATTTTTTGAATAATCCAACAGATTAAAACAAAGCAGCACATTGTTATGGATTACTAAAGTTCTAAGGGTACAGGAAACATCGTCTTTTCCAAATAAACATGCTTCCTATAGTTGCTAAAATTGAACAGTACTTTGCCAACTGTTTGGCCCCTGTTTTAGAGATCCCCCCAATGCAAAGTCCACGGACCGCCAGCCTGTGTACATGATCTACACACACACACACACACCGCCAGCCTGTGTACATGATCTACACACACACACACACACCGCCAGCCTGTGTACATGATCTACACACACACACACACACCGCCAGCCTGTGTACATGTCCTAGGCTACCAAACACTAGCACAATAAGTCGGCATCTGTACCCAAGGTTCTCAATGGTCGATATCAATGACTGATATTTTAGGATCTTAGAGCAGTAAGAGTCCTCCATAAACAAATCAAAAGCACATGACACCTCAAATAGTGTCACTTTTTTTGCCATTCTGAGAGATGTTAACAATATCGGGCGTATTAGCAATTCCTAAAAAAGTGTTTGCAGGAGAGTTAAACCATTCGGACTTTACAGTAGTGTGTTTAAAAATCTGCTCATCAGCCACACAGGGAATCTGAGCAGCAATAAGGTCCACGAGTCTGTTGTGTCTGGCAATATATAGTC
>JAULUF010000028.1:30227500-30247500 GCA_031834385.1 Semotilus atromaculatus
CACCACCACTAGCACACGGATCCCGCTAAACATGCCAGACGGGAATCTGAAGAAAGAACAGCCTGTTTTGTTTGAATGGTGACATTTGGGTACAAAACACACACACATCTCGATCTAATTCCTTAGATTATCGCACCGTGATTTGTGGAGAGAAAATGTGTTATGCAGCGACGTCACATATGCGACGTGTAGTCTTTCTCGTTATGTCTATTCCACAACTGCTAGCCAAAGAATCATACAATATACTGTCAAACTCATTACATGAGAAATTATATAAAAAATTCACAGACAACATATGTTCACATTCATGACACAATTCAAAGGGGATCAGAAAATAATTATTTTCTCTCATTCACTTGCATTGACGCTTTTTCAACCTAGAGGTCCACTTGGAGTTTTACGGATGGGCGGGACTTACCAGCTCTACAAATCACAGTTAGCGAAAAAAGTATTAATTTAATGTAGTAATTTAATGCAGAAACAATGAGCTCATTGAAGTAATGAATACTTGTTTGTTAACAAATGATTATGACATTTAGAAAAATGTAGCATTTCTGTGCTCTGTTTTCTCAACACACACTGTTTTTAACCCTTGTGTCGTCCAATAGGGTGCGCTTCCTGTTAGGCGGTCGCCATGGAGACTTCAAGTTCCTGCCGCCGTCGGGCTACGCTCCGTGTCACGAGGCTCTGCTGCCGAAGGAGAAGATGCGGGTCGAGCCGGTGAAGGAGTACAAGAGAGATGTGGACGGAGTGAGAGACTTACTGGGAAACACACACTTGATTTCACAGGCCTCCTTCATTCCAAAACCTGTGGACACGTCTCAGGTACAAACGCACACACACACACACACACACACACACACACACACGCACACACACACACACACACACACACACACACATGCACACACACACACACTCATAGACACACACTCACTCATGCACACACACACACACACACACACACACACACACACACACACACTCACTCCCTCATAGACACACACTCACTCACGCACACACACACACGTATGTGTGTGAGTGTGTATATGTTTGGTAGTATGCGAGTACATATTTGTGTGAGTATGTGTTTGTGTGTATTTCTGTAAGAATGTTTGTTTGTTGTAAAAACTCTTGTTTGATTACTGCAGAAATTCTACTTTTGAGTTTTACCGAACACTGAGTCTGAAAATTACAATAAAAATAGAAACAAAGACTGCAGTGTTGTATATAAAACCCATCAGTGTGTTGCTGATGAAATGAAAGAGTAATTCAAATGGTGCTTGTGTGTGGAGTTTTGACATAATGAGCCAAATTCTGCAAAATGTGTGTAAGCAAGAGGCAAAAACTGTAATATGATTAAAAAAAAACATATTACTTATAGAAACTTGTATTTATATTTAAATGTTAATGATGCATGTTTTTATGACGGTCGGGTCACCCATAGATGCTGTTTTGTGTGTGTGTGTGTGTGTGTCTGTGTCTGTGTCTGTGTCTGTGTCTGTGTCTGTGTCTGTGTCTGTGTCTGTGTCTGTGTCTGTGTCTGTCTGTGTGTGTGTGTGTGTGTGTGTGTGTGGTCAGATCGCGATGCCTCCTCATCTGGAGAAGGTTCGGAATCGGCTGGCGGAGAACATCCATGAGCTCTGGGGAACCAACAAGATCGAGCTGGGCTGGTCCTACGGGAAGGTACCATCCCGACACACACACACACACACACACACACACACACACACACACACGCTGATATCAAATGCCTGCAGAAGTCGTGCATCATGTGACCTGTGCTCGTCGTTTGTTTTGCTTTCTCTTTTATAATTTGCTCTGCGATTAAAACAGAGGGTAAGTGACTCGTTATAACCAACATCACGTGTCGTTGTGATCCGTCATGTTCATGTAGTGTCATTGATGTGATTGATTTGCTCAGAAATAAGGGGCCCGGCAGCCATTTTAACTCGTGTAAATCACAGTAATTCACTAGAAACATTTTGGGCCCTTTAAGAAACTGGAAATCAAATGCACAGATGTGTGTCTGTTTCCATCTTTCATGTCTGGTGTGTAAACGAGCAGCTGTTCTCTATGGGGGTAGAATTGTTGCTTTATTCCAAATAAATAGATTAAGATCCACAAATAAATGTAAAGTGCTACGATTGGTCAGCTCAATGTGGCCGTTATCTGATTGGCTTGAGGAAGCGGTGGGTGGAGTCCACTTATTTGTGGATTTGTCTGCACCTCGACGCTAGAAGTGTTTCAAAATCCACAAATGCGTGAGGGGATTTACAAATGCACAGGAACCGATTCACAAATAAATGCCAGGCAGAGTTGTGTTTGTGGCAGAAAAACATTTGTAAATATATATTTTTATTTGCAAATCTCATTTTATTTATTTGTGAGTTTTATATTTTTTTGTGAAAGTCTTTACATTTATGTGTGGATATTAATCTATTTATTTGTGAATTTGATATTTTTTTGTGAATCTCTTTACATTTATTTGTGGATCATAATCTATTTATTTGGAATAAAGCAACAGTTCTACCCCCATAGTTCTCCTCTCAGGACGCTTGGCATGAGCTGGAGTCGCAGAGTTTAATGTGTGTTTTAACGAGCGCTCGTTAGCTGACCCTGACGCTCTGGCAGCGCTGAGTATATTCACACAGTCCTGCTTTAAATCTTCCAGCGCTGGTTCTGTGGCTCGTGGGGATCGAGAGCTGTCGATCTGAGCCAGCGCTGCTGTAACACTGCCCTCGATACAGGTCGTTCTAGTCGACTCGTAGTCGTTCATTTCAAGAATTACTCCACCACTCGCCCATTTATAGCCTAATTTACACTACCGGTCAAAAGTTTTAGATCGGTAAGATTTTTTATGTTTTTAAATGAAGTCTCTTCTGCTCACCAAGGCTGCTTTATTTGCTGAAAAAAAAAAGACAAACAGTAATATTGTGAAATATTATGACAATTTAAAATGACTGTTTTCTATTTTAATATATTTTTAAAATGTAATTTGAAAGCTGAATTTTCAACATCATTACTCCAGTTTTCAGTGTCACATGATCCTTCAGAAATCATTCTAATATGCTGATTTTATGCTCAAAAAACATAAATGATTATTTTCAATGTTGAAAACAGTCGTGTACCATTTTTCCCCCCAAAATTCTATGATGAATAGAAAGTTCAAAAGAACAGCATTTATTTAAAATGTAATCTTTTCTAACATTATAAATGTCTTTACTGTATAACTTTTGATCAATTTAACTCATCCTTGATGAATAAAAGTATTGATTTATTATATTTCTTTCCCCCAAAAATAAAATTTAAATTCTTACTGACCCCAAACTTTTGAAGGTTAGAGTTTAATGTTACAAAAGCTTTAGATTTCAGATAAATGCTGTTCTTTTTTAGTTTCTATTCATCATAGCATCATGAAATAAAAATGTAAAAAACTGTTTTCAACACTGATAATAATCATAAATGTTTCTTGAGCATCAAATCATCATATTATCCTGATTTGTGAAGGATCATGTGACACTGAAGACTGGAGTAATGATGCTGATAAATTCAGCTTTGATCACAGGAATAAATTACACTTCACTGTATATTCACATAGAAAACCGCTGTTTTAAATTGTAATAATATTTCACAATATTACTGTTTTTTTTTGTGTTTTTTTATCAAATAATTGCAGCCTTGGTGAGCAGAAGAGACTTCTTTTAAAAACATAAAAAATCTTACAGATCTAAAACTTTTGCACAGTACTGTAAATTAATAACCCTTCTTAAAATAAAAAATACATGTCATCCACAGATATTGAGTAATAGTTGAATTTAGTTAATGTAATTTAATAAAGTTATTTAAATTAAAATATTGGTTAATTATTCTAATTAAATTAAACTGATCTCTTTATTGTTATTTTCTGGTATTTTATGCATTATTTATTGTCATAATTTCAACCCTTTGCAGCGCATTTTGTTTCTTTCACTTGTGTTAGTTTTGCAGTTGTTTGCATTATTTTATTTAATCTGAATCTCTGTCATTTTGCATTTACTGGTTTATACAGTCTATGCCTCAATGCATCTTTAATATTAGTGACATTAAAAGAGATCAACTCAAACTCAACGCAACATGCCAGTTTTATAAAGGTTTTTTTCTTTGGTTCCCATTCAAAAAACTCGAAACCCTTTTTTTTTTCAGGAAAAGTTGTCTTACACACACATTTATAGCGCTTTATACACTACAGATTGTTTCATAGCAGCTTCACAGTAATAAACAGGAAAATTACCATGTTAATGTTTCATTATTCAGATATCTGATACTGTCGGTGCAGTAAATCCATATTATTACTGAATATGAATTCCTTTGAAATGGTGCATGTGTCTGTCTATGGAGATGTGCATTATGTTTATGGTTGATGAAAGACCTCATCAACTCTAAAACCTGCCACACTCATGACATTCCCACAATGCTTCTGGTAGATGTATTATCTGTGCGCGTGTGCAGAATGTGTGTGTCATTCTGCGACTCTCCCGTATAGTAATGATCTCCAGAAAGCGTCAGGTCTGCTGTGGTTCCTCTCATCCAGATGTCCCTCACGTTCATCACGTGTGTGTTGTTGTCTCTCCTGCCGTCTGTGTTTTGCTGATTCATACGTGTTCGTTCCTCAGATCAGAGAGGATAACAAGCGTCAGCATCCGTGTCTCGTGGATTTCTCCAAACTGCCCGAAACCGAGAGGAACTATAACTTACAGATGTCCACAGAAACACTGAAGTAAGACCAGCACACACATGTGTGTTAATGATGTCTGTGTGTGTGTCTGTGTGTGCATGAGTGTATCTGTGTTCGAGTATGTGTTCTAGTATGTGAGTGTGTATTTTTGTGTGTGTGTGTGTGTGTGTGTCTGTCTGTGTGTGTGAGTGAGTGAGAGTCAGCATGAGTGTGTGTGTGAGTGAGTGTATCTGTGTTTGAGTATGTGTTTTAGTATGTGAGTGTATTTGTGTGTGTGTGTGTGTGTTTGTTTGTGTGCATGTGTGAGTATGTCTGTGAGTGTGTGTGAGTGAGTATGTCTGTGTGTGTGTGTGTGTTTGTGTGAGTATGTGTGTGAGTATGTCTGTGTGTGTGTGTGTTTGTGTGAGTGTGTGTGAGTGTGTATGTGAGTATGCCTGTGTGTGCGTGTGCACGTGCACGCGTGTGTGTGTGTCTGTGTGTGAGTGTGTGTGTGAGTGAGTGTGTGAGTGAGTGTGTGAGTGAGTGTGAGTGTGTGAGTGTGTGAGTGTGTGAGTGTGTGAGTGTGTGTGTGTGTGTCCAACTTTTTCTCCAAAGACTGGAAATATTACTTCCATAAAAACACAGCATCAGAAATGATACAGAACCAGAATCCATCTTGAAGAAGTGTGAAATATGTGTGTGTGTTTTAGTCTCAGAAAGGGTGTGTGTGTAGATCGACGGCTGTAGGCTGTACTGGCTCCCGTAATTGCTGCTCTCAGCTCTGCTTTATGTCTGTTTATGATTTGAGAGTTGGGTGTGCTTAACTTCATCATTAACCTTCATATGAGTTTTGCCAAACCTTCATTAACCTCTAATGACACACACTGTTGCACCCTGCGCTATTCGCTCTGCTGATCCAGCAGTTCCCCGTGCAGTGTCTCTCAGAACACACACAGAACACACACAGAACACACACACAGAACACACACACAGAACACACACAGAACACACACAGAACACACACACAGAACACACACAGAACACAGGGGTTGTTAGCAGTGCTGTTTCAGTCAACCATCACTATACTAGTGCTCAAATGAGTGCTTCATTAGGTACTCATTTGACTTGGACCTGCAAGAGACCACCTAGCAACCACATAGCAACACCCTGGCAACCACTTTTTTGACTTGGACCTGTAAGAAACCACCTAGCAACCACATAGCAATGCCCTGGCAACCACTTTTTTTTACTTGGACCTGTGAGACACCAGATGGCAACCATTAACCAATGCCCTTGCAACCACTTGTTTGAATTGGGCCTGTAAGAAACTAGCTAGCAACGCCATGGCAACCACTTTTTTGACTTGGACTTTTAAGAAACCACCTAGCAACCATTAACCAATGCCCTTGCAACCACTTGTTTGAATTGGACCTGTAGGAAACCACCTAGCAACCAAGAGCAACACCCTGGCAACCACTCCTTTGACTTGGACCTGTATGAAACCACATAGTAAATATATAGCAATACCCTGACAACCACTCATTTGACTTGACCAAGAAACCCCCTATCAACCACATAGCAATGCCCTGGCAACCACTCGATTGACTTGGACCTCCAAAAAACCACATAGCAACCACTTAGCAACGCCCTGGCAACCACTTGTTTGACTTGGAACTGCAAAAAACCACGTAGCAACACCCTGACAACCACTCGTTTTTACTTGACCTAGAACCCCCCTAGCAACCACATAACAATGCCCTGGTAACCACTCGATTGACTTGGACCTCCAAAAAAACACTTAGCAATGCCCTGGCAACCACTTGTTTGACTTGGACCTGCAAAAAACCACATAGCAACACCCTGACAACCACTCGTTTTTACTTGACCTAGAAACCCCCAGCAACCACATAACAATGCCCTGGCAACCACTCGATTGACTTGGAACTCCAAAAAAACACTTAGCAACGCCCTGGCAACCACTTGTTTGACTTGGACCTGCAAAAAACCACATAGCAATACCCTAACAACCACTCATTTGACTTGACCAAGAAACCTCCTAGCAACCACATAGCAATGCCCTGGCAACCACTCGATTGACTTGGACCTCCAAAAAACCACATAGCAACCACTTAGCAACGCCCCGGCAAACACTTGTTTGACTTGGACCTGCAAAAAAACACATAGCAACACCCTGGCAACCACTTACGCTCTTGCTTTGTGTTTGCAAACACCTCTCACGTGTCCCGTGCAGTTTTTACTCGGCATGTTGTGTTTCCTGTGTGTTTCAGGACTCTTCTGGCTTTGGGTTGTCACGTGGTCCAGGTGAAAGTCAACGCTGAAGAGGAGTTGAAGAAGCTCAAACTCCCGAAGAAGTGAGTGTGCAGTGATGTATGAGACCCGCGGGCCACAGATGGTGCGCCGCCACACCAGATGCTCGTCTCAGAACATCACATTCATTTCAGCCTATAACGCTCTGAGAACGATCTCTCACACGAAGCGGATTCATACGATCATCAGATTATCTGCTGATATTTATATGAGCCGTTGAAGCATTTAAGGGAAGAGGAACACATGTTCCTGCAGCGGGTTTAATAACATTACTCTTTACAACAGCATTATTTTAGTATTATTTATATACTGATATCATTTTTATTAATGTATATAAATAAATAATGCTGTATTATAATTTTTTTATTCATTAATTCATTAATTTCCACTGCTTCAACCAAGGCAACACTTCTATTTTTAGTGTAAGTTATTTTTCATTGAATATTTGAAATTAGGATTTAAATTAGGATACTATTATAAGTTTTATTCATATTTTTTATTAACTTTTAATTTTATATTTTCAGTTTTCATTTTAGTTTTATTTTATGCACATTTTATTATGTGCTTTTGACATTTATTTCAGATTTAGTTATTTATTCCCAGTGCAGTAATTTTAGAGCTTCAAACAAGCCAGCACTTCTAATTTTAGTTTAATGCAAGTTATTTTTTCAATAAAAATATTTATATTTTATTTCATCTTTATTTCAATTTACAAACATGTTTTTAACAGTTTTAGTTAACAACAATAACCCTTCTTTACACCTAGTATAGTTGCAGTGATTTCCCAGCTCATTTCTATCACTGTAAATGTTACCTAGAATGGAAGGGAACTAGACTGTTGTTGTTTGACTAGTGTGTGTGTGTGTGTGTGTGTTCTCTTCAGCTACATGATGTCTAACGGATATAAACCCACACCACTGGATCTGACTGATGTTAAACTGAGTAACGCCCAGGAGCTGCTGGTGGATAAACTGGCTGAAAACGCTCACAACGTCTGGGCCAAAGACCGGATCAGGCAGGGCTGGACCTACGGCATACAGCAGGTGCGGAGCCCAGAGGATTCTGGGATATAAAGCAGCCGTTTCCCTGCAAAACAGCCTCACAATTAAACATCACTTCCGTAAAGGCCTCATGATGAAGACAAATGGTCAATTAATTCCTCAGTTAGCTTGAAGCGTTGAGCGTCCAATCGGAACAAATCGAAGCCTCTGGTGTTTTTCCCTCAGCCAATGACTGCGCATCTCTCTCTCTCTCTCTCTCTCTCTCTCTCTGTCTCTCTCGCTCCCTCTCTCTCTCTCTCTCTCTCGCCCTCTCGCTCCCTCTCTCCCTCTCTCTCTCGCCCTCTCGCTCCCTCTCTCCCTCTCTCTGTCTCTCTCTCTCTCTCTGTCTCTCTCGCTCCCTCTCTCTCTCTCTCGCTCCCTCTCTCCCTCTCTCTCTCGCCCTCTCGCTCCCTCTCTCCCTCTCTCTCTGTCTCTCTCTCTCTCTCTCTCTCTCTGTCTCTCTCGCTCCCTCTCTCTCTCTCTCGCCCTCTCGCTCCCTCTCTCCCTCTCTCTCTCTCTCTCTCTCTCTCTCTCTCGCCCTATCTCTCCCTCTCTCCCTCTCTCTCTCTCTCTCTCTGTCTCTCTCTCTGTCTCTCTCGCTCCCTCTCTCTCTCGCTCGCCCTATCTCTCCCTCTCTCTCTCTCTGTCTCTCTCTCTCTCGCCCCCCCCCCTCTCTCCCTCTCTCTCTCTCTCTCTCGCCCCCCCCCCCCCCCCTCTCTCCCTCTCTCTCTGTCTCTCTCTCTCTCTCTCTCTAGGATGTGAAGAGCAAGCGTAACCCTCGTCTGGTGCCGTATGCTCTGCTGGACGAGCGCACGAAGAAGTCGAACCGCGACAGCCTCCGGGAAGCCATCCGCACGCTGATCGGATACGGATATAACGTCGAGCCGCCGGACCAGGACGGGGGTGAGAAACCAGAACACCACTGCACTCCTTCAGGAATTATTAATAATAAGCCATTGTTCCACAGAAATCTGAAACTTTTTTTACTGCGTCTCAGTTATTAATAATAAACCATTATTTCCAAAAAATCGGAAACTTTTCATTACGTTGAATGCTACTTGTCTTTGAATAACTTTGTTCTCAATATTGTTTTCATTTCTTTGTATATTTATTAGGGCCCGAGCACCGATGGTGAGAGGACCCTATTGTTTTTGCTCCGTTTATTATTATTCTTCTTCTCTAATAAGAATCGCTTTTTAGAGGGCCTAAACATGCTCGAAAACTCATGAAACTTTGCACACGCTTCAGAAGTGGTGAAAATTTACGTGTGATGTGGTTTTCAAAATTGGGTGGGGCAAATTCTGTAAATTATTGCCCCCACATTTTGCCCCGGCTCTACGTTTCACGTACAGGTATGAAATTTGGTACATACATGTAATGACCCAATACCTACAAAAAAGTCTCTTGGAGCGTAGCCCTAAACACAACAGGAAGTGAGCTATTTTGAACTTCCTCCTAGATTTTGTGCATTTTTCGTAATTTCCTGATGTTGTATTTCAACGAACTCCTCCTAGAGATTTAATCAGTTCCACATCATATTTTGTCAGTCTAATCTTAAGGCCTTTGCGACGTTAAATTGCGAAGATCTAGAGTTTTCGTCGAAGGATGTGACCTCGGCGGCCTGACAAAAATGTAGATGTGCAAATCCAATTTCAGCCTCTGGGTGAAATATGCATCATCAGATAATTTCTGTGTAAATGTTGAATGCAGTTTCGGTGTTGCTAGGCAACCACAGACAGCCTGCAGTAACTCAGCCATACAATGTCCGATCTGCCCAAAACTTCACATGTTTGATAAGAGTCCTGTCCTGAACACATGACCATGCTCATATTAGATTATTGTAATAGCACCACCTGCTGGTAGCAGGAAGTGTGGCAAATACAAATACTTTGACATAGTCCTCCTGTATTTATTATCATTACATACTGCCCACCGTGCTCTGTCTTCCTAAAGCCACTGGGTGGGGATGGCACGGGTGCGAGGGCCCTTTCATCGCTGCTTGCAGCTTTAATTTATATTACATTTCTGTTTATGTATTCATTTTTTACACATTTTCTTTGTGTATTTATTAGTTTTTGTTTGTTTACATTTATATATTTGTTTTACTATATACCTTTTTTTTTACATTTCTTTGTAAAATTATTTACTTTTATTTGAGTTTTTATACATTCATTTGTATATTTATTTATTGTATATTTTTACATTTCTGTTTATTCATTTATTTATTCATTTTTTTTAAACATTTTCTTTGTATTTTTTTGTATGTTTTTTGTTAATTATTTATTTATTTTGTTTATTTATACTTTTATTCTTTTTTTTTTTACATTCCTTTATTTGTTTGTTTATTTATTATTCTTTGTATGTTTGTTTTTGTATTTAGTTATTTTTTATTTTATTTTGGCAGCTTTATTTTTCTTTTACAGTTTAATTACCAGAACTTACTGTCACAAGCTATGAAAAAGTTTCACTGACAGCAGGACACTAACTAGTGATGACTAGCACTGTTTACTGCAGATATGCAAATGAAAAATACATGGTAGGAAATATTTATAATTAGTAATTTTTACCAATTCAATCTCAGACGTGCTGCTTCATCTCACATCAGTTTACACAGAAGAACAGTAAAAGAGAACAAAAACTTAGTTGATGTTACAGTAACAATTCAATTCACACTTATTTGTGTAGCACTTTTCACAACACACATGGTTTCAAAGCAGCTTTACAGAAAGTGTCCACATTACAGTTTACAGTGATGATCTGTTATCAGAGGAAACTGTCTAAGTTATGTATTTCAGAAAAGTACATATACAAAATCACAGGTAGCTAAACATTTATTAATTTAAACAATGTAATAATGAAACGAAGCTCAGTGAGGTCATGAATACTTGTTTGTTAGGGTTTGTACTTGTCTTATTAAAAATGACATTTATAACCTCTGATAATGGTAGCTGGTGCCGGCTCTCACAGGGCACGTGGTGGAGCGGCTGAGCATCGATAAGATCCGCTTCTTCCGTGTGGAGCGAACGTACGCGGTGAAGACGGGGAAGTGGTACTTCGAGTTCGAGGTGGTGACGGGTGGAGACATGCGCGTGGGCTGGGCTCGGCCCGGCTGCAAACCCGACCTGGAGCTGGGAACCGACGACCAGGCCTATGTGTTCGATGGCCACCGGGTGAGTGTGCACACGCTGACCCGTCAGAACCGGATCAAGGCAAACGTTTCAGAGCGGTTTCTGAACTCTCACGGGGTCACGTCTCCTTCATTTATACAGCGTTTAACAATATGTTTCACAGCAGCTTTACAGTGATAACAGGAGATTACAGTAACAGAGATTGTTTGGGCTTTACAGCAGATCTAGAATGAAGTTATCGTCCAGATAAAGTTAGTTTTGATTGATTCACTTCTGTTGCAAAGATCATTAGTTATTAACTTAGCGGCCGCTAACACGACAGCGCTCTAACCGCTCATCTGCACAACAACAGGGTCATCAGACTAACAGTGTAAGAGCCGTTGTGCTCGAGCTGTAACATGCTGTAGTTCCACTGTTGGACACTGGGGGTGTGTGGGTTTAATAGGTATAGGAAGCCAGAGAGCAACTGAAGACAGGTGTAAATCATGAGAAACAAACTATTGACTGTGTCAGGATCGTATGTGGACAAACATGCAGACTTGTGGATTACAGTGTGTTTTAGCATTGGAACTGTGACAAATAAAGGGATCAATGCAGTTCTGGACTGGAAGCGTCGTGTTTGACCTCACACGTCAGAAATAATCCTCTAAAGACCCTTTCACACAGAGATTTCTGAAAATTTGGGTTCGTTTGATTTTGATTCATTCACACTGCCAGTGATTATCCAGAATCGGAGAGTGCGTTCACATACATCCCGTAAAAATCCTGTAAAGACACGTGACATGTAATGTCTCCGCAGCGTCTTAAGTTTGCTTATGAGCTGTGAAACTATGCTTGTGCTTTTTTTATATCTGATTCGATCATAAACTAGAGCATTACGTACCGTTTCACAGCTGGCGAACAATTCCGGTATCGATCCCGGGTCGTGTTTGCGTTCACACAGAAGGCGTTCTGGCAATTTCCCGGGATTTACGCGCTGTGTGAAAGGGGCTTAAGTGACAAGAAGGTCATTGTCACTACAAACGGTTTCTGATCTCTGATCTCTCACAGGGTCATCGGCTCCACATGGGCAGTCGTCTCTTCGGCCGCTGCTGGCACTCGGGGGACGTCGTGGGATGTATGATCAACATGGAGGACAAATCCATGATCTTCACCCTGAACGGAGAAATCCTGATCACCAACAAGGGCTCTGAGTTGTGTTTCGCCGACTTTGACATTGAGGACGGTTAGAGGGAACATAATCTCTATCCGCTTTTCCACTGTCGGGCAAGCCGGGGCCGGGCGGGGCCAATAGCCTCGAACCCGGAGCACTGAGCCCTAAACCACACCGTTGGGCCGCAGCGCTTCACTAAAACACGCCTCTCTGGAACAACGGCACACAGACCCATCGTTTAACCAACAAATGGAAGTTTTATCAGAAAACTAATCAGAAAGAAATCACTGGAAACTAGCGAGATCACAAAACAAACATGATAAAAGTGGCAGTTAGTTGACATTTTTGTTGTTTACGTAAACATTTAAAACCCAATCATTGATGTTTTACACTAATAAGTGATATAATGACCATAATAAAATATCTTATGTCAAGACTGCATATTAGTCACACAGAATAAGATCAGACAGTCCGGTATAAAAGACTGTACTGACAGATAAAATATAAACATGATTGTGATAGCCAGCCTATATGATTTGTCTGATTTCTTCAAATGGTTATATTTACCATGTTTACTATGGTAATGGTTAGTGTGCATTGTGTATATATATTTCTGCCTTGAACAAAAACCACATCGGATCACAAACAGAAGATATTTGAACACTCGCTGCGGTCTGAAAGCTGAGCTGAACTGATGTTAAAAGTCTTTAATGCTGATGTTAGCTGGTATATGGAACCGTCTCCAGACTCGAGTAAACTCCTCTGTTCGTAACCACTCCTCTGTTCGTAACCACTACTCAAGCCTGAGCTGACCCGCTTTGGACTAAGGTGTTCGGTGGCCCAAAACACCCTGGTCATTGGCCCAGAGGAAGCTCTGCAAATGACAGTGGAAAAGCGGCTTCTGATTTGATTTCAATGTCTTAAAGGAGTAGTTCACTTTAAAGTGAAAGTTAGCCCCTGATTTACTCCCCCTCAAGCCATCCTAGGTGTATATGACATTCTTCTATCAGACGAATACAATCAGAGTTATATTAATAAACACCCTGACGCTTCTGAGCTTTATAATGGAAGTGAATTGCAACCATCAGATCGAAGCTCATAAAAGTGCATCTGTCCATCATAAAAGTGCATCTATCCATCATAAAAGTGCATCTGTCCATCATAAAAGTGCATCTATCCATCATAAAAGTGCATCTATCCATCATAAAAGTGCATCTGTCCATCATAAAAGTTCATCTGTCCATCATAAAAGTGCATCTGTCCATCATAAAAGTTCATCTGTCCATCATAAAAGTGCATCTGTCCATCATAAAAGTGCATCTGTCCATCATAAAAGTTCATCTATCCATCATAAAAGTTCATCTGTCCATCATAAAAGTGCATCTGTCCATCATAAAAGTGCATCTGTCCATCATAAAAGTGCATCTATCCATCATAAAAGTGCATCTATCCATCATAAAAGTTCATCTGTCCATCATAAAAGTGCATCTATCCATCATAAAAGTGCATCTGTCCATCATAAAAGTGCATCTGTCCATCATAAAAGTGATTAATATAACTCTGATTGTATTCGTCTGAAAGAAGAAAGTCATACACACCTAGGATGGCTTGAGGGGGAGTAAATCATGGGCTAATTTTTATTTTAAAGTGAACTACTCCTTTAAAGACCCCTGAACGCAAAACTGTCCGCTTCTCTTCTCTCGTAGGCTTCATCCCGGTGTGTAGTTTAGGTCTTTCTCAGGTGGGCCGCATGAATCTTGGGAAGGACGCCAGCACGTTTAAGTACTACACCATGTGTGGCCTGCAGGAGGGCTTCGAGCCGTTCGCCGTCAACATGAACCGGGAGGTCACCATGTGGTTCAGCAAACGCCTGCCCACCTTCTTCAATGTGCCGAAAGACCATCATCCCATCGCGGTGAGAACGAGCTTCATTCTGCTGATCCATTATTGATCGGTGACTCTTGGATCCCACTGGTTGAACGCTATAAATGGACCTTTAGCTCATCCTTCCCTCGGGTAATTTTGATAGAGATATAGAAATAGAGATATAAGGCCATCTAGAGTCATGAAATATCATCATTATATTATTTATTTTTCCACAAGAGGTCTGCAGAGACGCCCAATGTAAGATATTTTGAGCTGAATTAAAAGGGTTATGCATGAAATTGTGAGTTATTTTGAATTTAAGATGAAAGAATGTGAGGAATGTGCTATTTATTTATTATTTATTGATCAAATCTAGTCATTTTAAAAGGTCAATAAATAAAAAATTAACAAAAAATCTCCCAAAAATAGCATTAAAAAATATAAAAAATATCTAAATGAAATAAAATAATCTTTGTGGACAAAGTATTATTTTAGGGCTTCGGGTCATTTTGACCAGCGAGGGAAAGATGAAGGTTAAATCGAAACTTGAACTGATTTTGTTCCTGAAATATTCCTCTAGGATCTCACAGGGTCATTGGTGTTGATTCGGATCGAAATGTTCCAGAACGTTTTCTTTCTATGCTGGTTTTGCATGAGCAGCGCCTGAGTCTCGTCATGTTTGAACATCTTTTTACATTGGCATTTAATACATTAATGTCTTGTTTTGTTCTCCTCTGTTTCCTTTTATCTGTTATCTTATGGTCTTTTTATTTTGTACTGTACAGCACTTTGGTCAGCCAGCCTTGTTGCTGTCATTAATCAAATGTGACCATGACAAAACCAGTCTCAATCTCAACTAAAATTGAGATTTATACATCACATAAAAGCTGAATGAATAAGCTTTCCATTGATGTATGGATTGTTAGGATAGGACAATATTTGTCTGAGAAACGACTATTAGAACATCTGGAATCTGAGGTGCAAAAAAATCTAAACATTGAAAAAATTGTCTTTAACGTTGTGCATTTATATTCACGATTGTGCAGCATTCACTCACAATAATAAATGTTTTATATATTTACAGTAGGAAAATATCTTCATGGAACATGATCTTTACTTAATATCCTAATGATTTTTGGCATAAAAGAAAAATCTATAATTTTGACCCATACAGTGTATAGTTGGCTGTTGGCACAGATATACGCGTGCGACTCGTGACTGGTGTCGTGATCCAGAGTCACATATGTCACATATGCTTCAGTAATAAACTGAAGCTGAAGCTGATGTTTGCAGGTCACCAGAATCGACGGGACCGTGGACAGCCCGCCCTGCCTGAAGGTCAGCCAAAAGATGTTTGGGAGTCAGAACGTGAGCGCTGAGATGCTGTTCTGCAGACTGAGCATGCCTGTGGAGTTTCACTCCAGCTTCAGGAGCGCATCTCACGTCAGTGTGAACGGCCTGTACGAGGAGGAGCCGCTCAAGGTCAAACACAGGTCAGAGATCGGAGGATATCTTCCCACCGGTTAATCCACGTGTGACAACACCGGTTTGAAAGCAAATCTATAATGCGCATGTCCGCACGGGTATTCATAATGCTGCGGAGCAGAGCGAGAGTTTTCAATTAACTCCTACCATTGGAATGAACTAAAATACGTTTGCTCTGTTCTGCTCACTCCTCGCCGTGGACACGCGCCGTTATTAATGCCCGTTTTAGTTTCGCTTTCAAATTAGAGCTAAATCAGGGGCGGATTGCTTGAATGGGGAGTTTTATTAGCTCCTATTATTCTTAATGGATAACACAACAACAAAACAGTACAGAGACAAATTTGCTTAAATAGGCGATTTTACATTTCGCTTTGACACCAAATATTCCGCCATCGTCTCGTCAGTCAGATCCTCGCTCTTGTGAGTAACGAGTTGTGTCCTGCGGCGACTCGTGCGGCTCATGGTTTAGTAAGCAGACACGTTGAGTTTTCAATTGTAGCGTCTGTTCTCTAACTGAACTAAATTGTTTTATTACAAAAAACAAAACAAAACCAAATCAACGTCGGGGGGCGGTGATGTAGTGATGTTGCTTCTAAACACGTCAACACCGACTATCGTAGCAAGCTTAGTCAGAGATGAAGAATCTTCAACAGTAGCCGTGTTTCCATTACAAATTTGCGCAAAACTTTTGCGATATTTTCTAAATGTCGATTAAAAACTATTGCGAAATTACGGAGTTTCCACGGAGTTAAAATGTTTTTTTCCTCTGTCGATAAGTCATTCCAACAATCATGGCAACGGATGTTGGTGGGTTTATGTATATCGCAGACACTGCACTAGCCATTATATTTAATCGAAGGAGACGTAGGCATGTATCCAAGCATTAATAGCAAGGAAAGACCCTTATACTGTGAGCGACTTGTATGTGGTGATTCTCCCTCATATCTGCTTCAGGGTCAAATGATTGTACCATTTCTTTATTGTTTAGAATCCAGTATTCCTGTAATACTTTTGTCTTTTATGAGTTTAATAAAGATCTCTGTCTTGTCTTATTTCCAAACACACCGCGTCATCTACGTCAGGTGACTGTAAATGCGCAAAAACTGTTTCCGTTGCAGTTTTGCGAAATATTGCTTTTCTGAACTGCCTGAAAAACCTCCTCATGCAAGCGTAAAAACTTTTTTGCGATAAATGGGAGTTTTTGCGAAAATTTTACGTGTTTTCATTTGCGAAATTTGAAGGGTAATGTAAACGCGGCTACTCTGTGCTTCTGAAGCTTGTCAACGTGAACTTAGAACAGGTGAACACCCCTTAACTGTCATTGGTCCGTGGTGATGATGTAATAGGTGGGTGTGGCTATGAGGCTCCGCCTTCTTTGAGGTGTAAATCTTCTCCGGTTCATTTATTCTGTTGGAGGTCACACGCCAGGTTAAAAAGTATTGTCGTCGTTTCATAACATTAAGGTTGAACCGATGGAGTCACATGGACTATTTTAGCGATAGGTGTGTTGGACGCCGGCTGCGGCTGGATGTGTCCGATCGGCGAGGAGCTGCAAACGCAGACGTGAAGTCGGACACTTTATGGTTCCCGTAGTGACCGCTCACGTGGTGTTTGCATACTTTACCACAGCTGAAGTGAAATAAATGCAATATTTGCCAAATACACAGATGTTTCAGAGACATTTTCATTCAATACTTTATGTACTGCTTCATACAGCATCTGTTTGACCAAGAATAAAGTTCAACATAAGCCTATTACTATCAATGAAGTGGTAATATCAGTTTTATTTTAATAAACATGACACAATATAACAGAGCTCGTGAATCCGGCCAATCGTGGAACAGCTATGTCGTTATCAGAGCTCGTGAATCCACCCAATCGTGGAACAGCTGTGTCGTCATCAGAGCTTGTGAATCCAGCCAATCGTGGAACAGCTATGTCGTCATCAGAGCTTGTGAATCCAGCCAATCGTGGAACAGCTGTTGTCATCAGAGCTTGTGAATCCGGCCAATCGTGGAACAGCTGTGTTGTCATCAGAGCTTGTGAATCCAGCCAATCGTGGAACAGCTGTGTCGTCATCAGAGCTTGTGAATCCAGCCAATCGTGGAACAGCTATGTCGTTATCAGAGCTCGTGAATCCACCCAATCGTGGAACAGCTGTGTCGTCATCAGAGCTTGTGAATCCGGCCAATCGCGGAATAGCTGTGTCGTCATCAGAGCTCGTGAATTCAGCCAATCGTGGAACAGCTGTGTCGTCATCAGAGCTTGTGAATCCGGCCAATCGTGGAACGGCTGTGTCGTCATCAGAGCTCGTGAATCCGGCCAATCGTGGAACGGCTGTCGTCATCAGAGCTTGTGAATCCGGCCAATCGTGGAACAGCTGTGTCGTCATCAGAGCTTGTGAATCCAGCCAATCGTGGAACAGCTGTCGTCATCAGAGCTTGTGAATCCGGCCAATCGTGGAACGGCTGTCGTCATCAGAGCTCGTGAATTCAGTCAATCGTGGAACAGCTGTGTCGTCATCAGTGCTCGTGAATCCGGCCAATCGTGGAACGGCTGTCGTCATCAGAGCTTGTGAATCCGGCCAATCGTGGAACAGCTGTGTCGTCATCAGAGCTTGTGAATCCAGCCAATCGTGG
Source organism: Semotilus atromaculatus (assembly GCA_031834385.1). Taxonomy (NCBI): domain Eukaryota; kingdom Metazoa; phylum Chordata; class Actinopteri; order Cypriniformes; family Leuciscidae; genus Semotilus; species Semotilus atromaculatus. Next base: position 30,245,836 of record JAULUF010000028.1, read on the forward strand.
AACAGCTGTCGTCATCAGAGCTTGTGAATCCGGCCAATCGTGGAACGGCTGTCGTCATCAGAGCTCGTGAATTCAGCCAATCGTGGAACAGCTGTGTCGACATCAGAGCTCTCGCGCTACTTTGATGGCATACGTCACAGTCACGTGGCGTCGGCGCTGTATCAAGTCGGACAAAATTTCTAACCAGCATGCACTGCTGAAAACAGTGTCGGTGTCGCTTCAGTTTCTGCTATAAAGTGTCTCTCCAGTGTATTCATGTTTTTACTGGCGTCTGACCTCGACGGACTGAACAGGAGAAAAGAACCGGAGAATATTTACATCAGAAAGAAGGCGGAGCCTCAGAGCCACGCCCACTTATTACATCATCACCATGGACCAATGAGAGTTCTAAGGTTCTCAGTTTCACTGATTCTAAACAGAAATGAATCCTCTGGCTGTCTATAATGATCTCTATCAGAGCTTCAGAGCTCCTGCTCTTCTTTGTCTGTTGTATAGATAGTAAGTGTGTGTGTCCTGTGAACGTTTCTGAAGGCATCCGGTGAAGTCCATGAAACACTTGGATGAAGGCAGAAGACCGGACTATAGCAGCATAACCTCTGTGAGTTCAGCCGGGCTCTTCTATCGTAGGATTTACGGTTGTTACAAGAAGAAAAAGCTCTTGATGTTTTGTTTAGGTTCTTTTATTTGGGTTTTTCATTTGCCATCACCAAGATAAACAACGATAATGACTTTAATGACAAATGTAATGATAAATATAGCGATAACGATAATTATAAAAATGTGTATAACTGCTACGATAACTATAACTATAGCGATAACTATAACAATGATAAATGTAACGATAAATATAGCGATAACGAGAACTATAAAAATGTATATAACTGCAACGATAACAATAGCTATAACTATAACAATGATAAATGTAACGATAAATATAGCGATAACGATAATTATACAAATCTGTATAACTGCAACGATAACTATAACAGTGATAAATGTAACGATAAATATAGCGATAGCGATAATTATACAAATGTGTATAAATGCAACAATAACTATAACTATAGCTATAACTATAACAATGATAAATGTAACGATAAATATAGCGATAACAATAATTATACAAATGTGTATAACTGCAACAATAACTATAGCTATAACTATAACAATGATAAATGTAACGATAAATATAGCGATAACAATAATTATACAAATCTGTATAAATGCGACGATAACTATAACTATAGCGATAACTATAACAATGATAAATGTAACGATAAATATAGCGATAACAATAATTATACAAATCTGTATAAATGCAACGATAACTATAACTATAGCGATAACTATAACAATGATAAATGCAACGATAAATATAGCGATAACGATAATTATAAAAATCTGTATAACTGCAACGATAACTAATAAATAACTATAACAATGATAAATGTAATGATAAATATAGCGATGACGAGAACTATAAAAATGTCTATAACTATAACAAAGCTATAACTTTAGCGATAACTTTAACAAAGCTATAATAGCTATAACAATAACTAAATATGATAAGTGTAATGATAAATATAACGATAACAATATCATTATAACAATAACTATAACTAACAATGATAGCTACTGTATAACAAAAACTATAATAACTATGAT
>JAULUF010000028.1:30252500-30312500 GCA_031834385.1 Semotilus atromaculatus
TAACAGTAATCATAACAGAAATTAGCGATTACATTTGTAATTGTAGCGATTATTTGTACAGCCCGAGATGAAGGTATAAAAACAGAGGCGGTTTGCCATTAAAACATTAGGTAACACTTTATTTTACAGTGTCCTTGTTACATATGTTACATGTACTTACCGTAGTAATAACAGTAAATTATGCATAATTACATGCAACTAACCCTCAACCTAATCCTAATCCTGCCCTAACTGTATAGTAAGTACATGTAGTTACTTAATATTACTCAGTACTTAAATATATAATTACACTGTAACAAGGACACCTTAAAATAAAGTGTAACCAAACATTACAACCACACAATAAAATAAAATAAAAACACAAAAATACAACTGCAAGAATTCTTAAAATTTTTTCTGTACAGCACTTTGGTCCTCTTGGGTTGTTTATAAGTGCTTTAACAGTAGTGTGTGCTGTGGTGTGTGTGTGTTCAGGAGAAGGCGATCCTCATGCTGACGGAGGCGGTGCAGGGTGGAGGAGATCACATCCGGGATCCGGTGGGCGGCAGCGTGGAGTATCAGTTCGTTCCCATCCTTCGTCTCATCGGCACGCTCCTCACCATGGGTGTCCTGAGCAGCCGAGACGTGCACAAGATCCTGATGCTCATCGAGCCCGACGTGTTCGGGGAACGCCCGGAGGACGGGATGAAGGAGGGATTGACCGGAGCCGAGGAGAAGGCGGTCGAGGCCGGAGAAGAAGAGTCTCGAGACGGGAAAACACTCGTGAAGGGACTGTTGGAGAAGAAGCTTCCCGAGTCCGTCAAACGACAGGTGACACCTCAGACCTCATTCTGACAGCTTCAACATTTCTCACATTATCAGTTTATTCGCTATAGTTTAGAAAATGGTCATAAAATATGAGCAGAACTCATTGATATTTCACTGGTTTTGTCCATCCTTCTGTTAGACTCTCACACATGAATTATGTTGAATATCTGTCAGCTGTTAAATTTAACTACACAATTAGATAATACCAGTTTAGCTCAACCAGTGACCAAGCAATGCTTCATGTTGTTCAGTCTGTGTGTAAAAAGAGCATTAGCAATTACAGAAAAAACACTTCAGCAGAACATGATCAGCTCAAAGTGGAGGAATCATTTTTGGTCACATTAAATGTTTATAAATGTTACTGTAGTCACTGTATGAAGAGTTTTTGGGTATAATATGTCACTTTATTTTGCTCTCCTCACTTATAAGTGAACTATAGTGTCCTGCACACACTAGTAAAAAAATATATAAAATATTATATCTGGTGTCTGAATAATTTTTGGTTTGAGACTATTATATATGCAATACTAGTCACGACACATCTTTTTCCCATTGATTTCTACAGCGGTTTATACAGTACAGATCGTTTCAGCTTCACAGTAATACTCCATCAGATATGACTCAACTCAACTTCTGTATAAAGCACTTTCAAAACCATTAGAATAGACCAGTGCTGTCCGTAAATAGTAAATAACTCTAAAATACATAGAAACATAAAATAACATCAAAACACGACACCAAGAAAATCATACAAACAATCCCCCACAGTTCTCAGACCTGACGAACGTCGAAAGCTGGATATGAGACTCAAACTCAAACATGTATCTCTACAGCGCTTTATACAGTACAGATCAATTCACAGTTATAAACTGAATCAATGATGCAAACTTCATCAAATATATGAACAATAGATTCGTTATTCAGATCAATTCAGTTCAATAACATGAATGTGTTGAAGGTTTTAGAATAAAGTCATAAAGACCAAGAAATAAGATAGTTCTTGCTGTTTTTTTTCTCACTATATTGACTAACACAAGAAAGAAGAATTCTAATTCCATAAGAAAAATTCTAATTTAAAATTATTAATAAATATATATATATATACACTCACCGGCCACTTTATTAGGTACACCTGTCCAACTGCTCGTTAACACTTAATTTCTAAGCAGCCAATCACATGGCGGCAACTCAGTGCATTTAGGCATGTAGACATGGTCAAGACAATCTCCTGCAGTTCAAACCGGGCATCAGTATGGGGAAGAAAGGTGATTTGAGTGACTTTGAACGTGGCATGATTGTTGGTGCCAGAAGGGCTGGTCTGAGTATTTCAGAAACTGCTAATCTACTGGGATTTTCACGCACAACCATCTCTAGGGTTTACAGAGAATGGTCCGAAAAAGAAAAAACATCCAGTGAGCGGCAGTTCTGTGGGCGGAAATGCCTTGTTGATGCCAGAGGTCAGAGGAGAATGGCCAGACTGGTTCGAGCTGATAGAAGGGCAACAGTGACTCAAATAACCACCCGTTACAACCAAGGTGGGCAGAAGAGCATCTCTGAACGCACAGTACGTCGAACTTTGAGGCAGATGGGCTACAGCAGCAGAAGACCACACCGGGTGCCACTCCTTTCAGCTAAGAACAGGAAACTGAGGCTACAATTTGCACAAGCTCATCGAAATTGGACAATAGAAGATTGGAAAAACGTTGCCTGGTCTGATGAGTCTCGATTTCTGCTGCGACATTCGGATGGTAGGGTCAGAATTTGGCGTCTACAACATGAAAGCATGGATCCATCCTGCCTTGTATCAACGGTTCAGGCTGGTGGTGGTGGTGTCATGGTGTGGGGAATATTTTCTTGGCACTCTTTGGGCCCCTTGGTACCAATTGAGCATCGTTGCAACGCCACAGCCTTCCTGAGTATTGTTGCTGACCATGTCCATCCCTTTATGACCACAATGTACCCAACTTCTGATGGCTACTTTCAGCAGGATAATGCGCCATGTCATAAAGCTGGAATCATCTCAGACTGGTTTCTTGAACATGACAATGAGTTCGCTGTACTCAGATGGCCTCCACAGTCACCAGATCTCAATCCAATAGAGCATCTTTGGGATGTGGTGGAACGGGAGATTCGCATCATGGATGTGCAGCCGACAAATCTGCGGCAACTGTGTGATGCCATCATGTCAATATGGACCAAACTCCCTGAGGAATGCTTCCAGCACCTTGTTGAATCTATGCCACGAAGAATTGAGGCAGTTCTGAAGGCAAAAGGGGGTCCAACCCGTTACTAGCATGGGGTACCTAATAAAGTGGCCGGTGAGTGTATATATATATATATATATATATATATATATATATATATATATATTTTTTTTTTTTATATTCATACATGGACACGATTTATATTTTTAGTTTTGCTATTTATAATTTTTTTATTCACTATTTATGCTACCGTTCAAAAGTTTGGAGGTAGAAAAAAGAAAGACATGTATACTTTTATTCATCAAGGATGCATTAAATTGATCAAAGTTACAGTAAAGACGTTTATAATGGTTCAAAAGATTCAATTTCAAATAATGCTGTTCTTTTGAACTTTCTATTCTTCAAAGAATCCAAAAAAAAAAAAATGAATGATGGTTTCCATAAAAATATGAACTGTTTTCAACACTATAATAATCATAAATGTTTCTCAAGCATCAAATCATCATATTATACTGATTTGTGAAGGATCATGTGACACTGAAGACTGGAGTAATGATGCTGAACATTCACAGGAATAAATTACACTTTACTATATACTGACATAGAAAAATGTCCATATTTTTTAATGCTTACCAACCCCAAACTTTCAAAACAGTGTATATTTGTATTACTCACGTGAGCAGATACATCCAAATCGACATACCAACACGGAAAATCGACACATTTGAAGATAAAATCCGCATAATTTGCCGTTAACAAGTTTACAGATTACGGTTTGAGTAGTGGTGTGTATAGATAGTCACTTTGGATTAAAGCGTCTGTAAATGTTCTGTAAATGTGTGGTTGTGTGTGTGCAGATGTGTGAGCTGCTCCACTACTTCTGTGACTGTGAGCTGAGGCATCGCATCGAAGCCATCGTGTCTTTCTCCGACAGCTTTGTCTCAAAGCTGCAGTTCAACCAGAAGTTCCGCTATAACGAGCTGATGCTAGCGCTCAACATGTCCGCTGCCGTCACCGCTAAGAAGACCAAAGAGTTCCGCTCTCCGCCACAGGAACAGGTGCTCAAAATGTTCAACTCACGTTTATTTGTGTAGCGCTTTTCACAATACACATCATTTCAAAGCAGCTTTACAGAAAGTGTCCACATTACAGTTTACAGTGATCTGTCATCAGAGGAGACTGTCTGAATTATGTATTTCAGAAATGTACATTAATACATTTTTAGCTAACTGTGATTTAGTATATTTAAACAATGTAATAATTTAAGGCAGAAACAATGAGCTCATTGAAGTAATGAATACTTGTTTGTTAACAAATGATTATGACATTTAGAAAATGTAGCATTGGTTCATGATGAACAGCGAAGCAAAATAGAAAATAATTAGCGTATTAGCGAAAATAATTTACATGTAATCGCACTTAAATCGAGCTGGCTCATCACGATTATGAAGTCTCAAAGGCTGTGGGTATTAGTAATGTGCAGCGTGTCAGTGAAGCACGGCTCAGTAAACGCTGCTCACTCTGAAAGCACTGATTCGAGTCTCTTATAACCTACATTTGAAGAAGCAACACGCGTCAAACATCTTCCCAGACACGAGACGCATTTATGAACCTCTTGTCCAACAAAAGACAACATTTATAACATGCATTTACTCCAAACTCACTTCATGAGGACAGATGAGCTCCTCCTTCTGTGAGATGATGCGCTTCTGACCCAGAATAATGCAGGCGTGTGTTTTATTACTCATGTTTAATCAAAGCGTTTCAGTCTTCTGTATATTCAGCAACAGCGATGGGGCTTTCCTGGAATGACGTGTATTATCTTACTTCTGCGGGGCATATGTAGCATGTGTGTGTGTGAGACGTCCTCTGGTGTTCAGAGGGGTGTGTGTGTGTGTGTGTGTATGTGTGAGACGTCCTCTGGTGTTCAGAGGGGTGTGTGTGTGTGTGTGTGAGACGTCCTCTGGTGTTCAGTGTGTGTGTGTGTTTGTGTGTGTTTGTGTGTGTGTGAGACGTCCTCTGGTGTTCAGAGGGGTGTGTGTGTGTGTGAGATGCCCTCTGGTGTTCAGAGGGGTGTGTGTGTGTGTGTGTGTGTGTGTGTGTGTGTGTGAGATGCCCTCAGGTGTTCAGAGGGGGGTGTGTGTGTGTGTGTGTGCGTGTGTGTGAGACGCCCTCTGGTGTTCAGCGGGGTGTGTGTGTGTGTGTGTGTGTGTGTGTGTGTGTGTGTGTGAGATGCTCTCTGGTGTTTAGAGGGGTGTGTGAGATGCCCTCTGGTGTTCAGCAGGGTGTGTGTGTGTGTGTGTGTGTGTGTGTGTGTGGGCGTGTGTGAGACGTCCTCTGGTGTTCAGAGGGGTGTGTGTGTGTGTGAGATGTCCTCTGGTGTTCAGAGGGGTGTGTGTGTGTGTGTGTGTGTGTGTGAGACGTCCTCTGGTGTTTAGAGGGGTGTGTGTGTGTGTGTGTGTGAGATGTCCTCTGGTGTTCAGAGGGGTGTGTGTGTGTGTGTGTGTGTGTGTGTGAGACGTCCTCTGGTGTTCAGAGGTGTGTGTGTGTGTGTGTGTGTGAGACGCCCTCTGGTGTTCAGTGTGTGTGTGTGTGTGAGATGTCCTCTGGTGTTCAGAGGGGTGTGTGTGTGTGTGTGTGTGAGACGTCCTCTGGTGTTTAGAGGGGTGTGTGTGTGTGTGTGTGAGATGTCCTCTGGTGTTCAGAGGGGTGTGTGTGTGTGTGTGTGTGTGTGTGTGTGTGAGACGTCCTCTGGTGTTCAGAGGTGTGTGTGTCTGTGTGTGAGACGCCCTCTGGTGTTCAGTGTGTGTGTGTGTGTGAGATGTCCTCTGGTGTTCAGAGGGGTGTGTGTGTGTGTGTGTGAGACGTCCTCTGGTGTTCAGAGGGGTGTGTGTGTGTGTGTGTGTGTGAGACGCCCTCTGGTGTTCAGTGTGTGTGTGTGTGTGTGTGTGTGTGTGTGTGAGACGTCCTCTGGTGTTCAAAGGGGTGTGTGTGTGTGTGTGTGTGTGTGAGACGTCCTCTGGTGTTTAGAGGGGTGTGTGTGTGTGTGTGTGTGTGTGAGACGTCCTCTGGTGTTTAGAGGGGTGTGTGTGTGTGTGTGTGTGTGTGAGACGTCCTCTGGTGTTTAGAGGGGTGTGTGTGTGTGTGTGTGTGTGAGACGCCCTCTGGTGTTCATATTGAGCATTTACTAGTGATCAGCCGCTGCACTGACAATCTCCCCATAAAATAACCACGGCCTTTGCCAAAACGCGTGCGGTTTCAGTGTTATTAATCGTGCCCCTCTAACAGCCGCTGTTCAACATTAAGCAAGATTAATTATGAGCATTTGATCTGAAAACAAAGTCACTGTATTAATCGCTCAGGCCTTCGCTGCAGTTTCAGGATCAGTTGATCCGCTCAGTCTTCAGCGGGATCACGTTAAATCCCTGTTTCTTCAGATTAACATGCTGTTGAACTTCCACATGGGTGAAGACTGTCCCTGTCCCGAGGACATCCAGGAGGAGCTGTACGACTTCCACGGAGAACTGCGGCTGCACTGCGGTCAGTTCCTCAGCGCAGTCATACTACTACATTAATCATACTACTACATTAATCATATTACTATATTAATCATATTACTATATTAATAGTTGTGCTTGGAGTCATTTTTTTATTTCATAACGCAGTGAAAAAAGAAAAAAAAATCCCAATTTGTGCAGCATCATTTGTGTCCAGGCTTTTGAACTAAGAAATTATGACCACATGCAAAAAAGATAGAAAATCAATCAAATATTAATAACTGAACTATTCTTGCATAGTAGAATTAAACCTGTAGTTGCAGTTTTTGCCTAATAATTTTGCCAGTAAAGTTTAGTGTTTTCTTCCCTCATTTAAAATATAAAAAAAATATAAATATTTTCCTCATATTTTGATGGTTTATCTGAACTTCTAGTGTTAAAATTTAAATAATTACAATAGATGTTTTAGAAGCTGAATGTTCGGTGTCACTTTACATGTAATCTTACATTACATCAAAATACACATTAATCTTAGTCCATGTTAATTTCAACATTTTACTAATGCATTATTAAAATCAAAAGTTGCATTTTTAATATCATTATTATTTAGATCTGAGCTGACATGAATTAATTCTGAACAGTTGCATTTTTATTAGCTAACGTTAACAGATGAATAAACACTGAAACGAGTGTATTGCTCATTGTTAGTTAACACAATATCTAACTAATTCCTGAAATTTTACTGAATGTTCTTCTTTTACTGACATTTCCAGTTCTAGAAATCACAATTTTAAAATGAGGCTTCTTCATATATCAATGTTTTTCAACACCATTTGAGTCCATTGTTTAGGGTGTGAATTAAAATGAGAAATATCTTGATTTTTAGTTGTTTCAGCTTATTCTTAATGCTTGTTTAGTCTTATTTTAAAGCAGTTTAAGTCATGTTGAATCCCTGTTATGGAATCTGGATTAGTTCATCCTTTTTTATGCTATTTTCGGGATGCACATAATATCTAATAATGCGTTATTCGCAAATGTTTTATGCCATATTCCAATTGTGCATAAGTTAAGTCCTCAGCTTAGGACGGAGACACGGCTCTGGTGCTGAACTTGCGACTGAAGGAGATGTTTGTGTTCGGTGAATCTCTCAGGTTTTGAATAATGAATGAGCTCTGGTTTGTGGCAGCTTCAGATGTCATGATTCCAGGGAGATGAGACCGTGATGTCACTGTGGGTAAAGTGTGCCAGTCAGGAGAATGAATGACCTTCGTCTGTGTCTCCACAGGGATTCCAGTGGAAGAGGACGAGGAGCATCAGGACACGTCTATTAAAGGTCGTCTACTCGCCCTGATCTATAAGATCAAAGGTCAACCGCAGAAATCTGAAGCCGAACCCACAGAGAAAGAACAAACCGCTCCCTGTAAGCACAACTGAGGCCTCCGGGTCACGGCACCATCTGTGGGATTTACAGGATCGTTAGAGCAGCAGTCATGCAGTTCAGATTATATTTTGTTTTATTTTATTCATTTTTTATATTGTTTATTTTATATATATATATATATATGTTTGTGTGTGTGTGTTTTATTTGTTTGTTTGTTTGTTTGTTTGTTTTGTTGTATTTTGACCTGGACGTTTAGTGAGATTCATTTAAACAGTTCAAGGTTTTATCCGTGAAAGTTGCTCTTCTACTGTATGCTGACTTTGCTGATTGAAGCATTTTTCCCCTTATAGTAAACATTCATCACATTTTTACACACACACACACACACACACACACACACACACACACACACAGGTTCAATCCCATTTGGTGTGTGTCTCCTGAGCTCAGCGTTTTGACACGTTTCAGCGGGATCGTTCATCAGCGCTGCCTCTGATTGGCTGCTCTATAAAACACTTATTTACCTCTGATTGGCTGGTTTATGAAACACTTATTTACCTCTGACAGACAGAGCAGTTGAACGAGTGATTGACAGATGACCTCAGCGCATGTTTTTTCCCATCAGTCACTTTCCTTTAAGGCCCACCACAGTGTTTGTGATGGCTATCTGACAGTCTGGAGGGTTCCAGCCACAGCACTGAGAGCACGTCATTTTATGTTTTTTTATTTTATTTTAATAATATTTTAATAAATATCATACAATTTTTATTTTATTTTAATTATTTATTTTATTTTTATTAAATGTTGATTTAATTTAAATTTTATTTTAATTAAGAATTTTTTATATATTTTCATTTTCATTTATTTTATTTTGAAATATGAGCCGGATAGCACTGAGAGTATTTTGTTTTGGGCTTTGAAACAGTTAATATTGTTAAAAGCGCTGTATAAATGAAGGTGACTTGACTTGACCGTGACCGGCACCCACTTCGGGAACTCCTGATATAAACGCTTCTCGTGACCCTCTGGTGTGTGTTCTCATGTGCATCTCTGCCTGTGGTGTGTGTGTTCTCATGTGCATCTCTGCCTGTGTGGTGTGTGTGTTCTCATGTGCATCTCTGCCTGTGTGGTGTGTGTGTTCTCATGTGCATCTCTGCCTGTGTGGTGTGTGTGTTCTCATGTGCATCTCTGCCTGTGGTGTGTGTGTTCTCATGTGCATCTCTGCCTGTGGTGTGTGTGTTCTCATGTGCATCTCTGCCTGTGTGGTGTGTGTGTTCTCATGTGCATCTCTGCCTGTGGTGTGTGTGTTCTCATGTGCATCTCTGCCTGTGGTGTGTGTGTTCTCATGTGCATCTCTGCCTGTGTGGTGTGTGTGTTCTCATGTGCATCTCTGCCTGTGGTGTGTGTGTTCTCATGTGCATCTCTGCCTGTGTGGTGTGTGTGTTCTCATGTGCATCTCTGCCTGTGGTGTGTGTGTTCTCATGTGCATCTCTGCCTGTGGTGTGTGTGTTCTCATGTGCATCTCTGCCTGTGTGGTGTGTGTGTTCTCATGTGCATCTCTGCCTGTGGTGTGTGTGTTCTCATGTGCATCTCTGCCTGTGGTGTGTGTGTTCTCATGTGCATCTCTGCCTGTGTGGTGTGTGTGTTCTCATGTGCATCTCTGCCTGTGGTGTGTGTGTTCTCATGTGCATCTCTGCCTGTGTGGTGTGTGTGAAGCGAACCTGAAGGAGCTGATCTCTCAGACGATGGTGAGCTGGGCTCAGGAGACGCACATCCAGGACCCGGAGCTGGTGCGCGTGATGTTCAGTCTTCTGAGACGCCAGTACGACAGCATCGGGGAGCTTCTCAGAGCCATGAGGAAGACCTACACCATCAGCGCCGCCTCGGTCCACGACACCATAAACCTGCTGGCGTCGCTGGGACAGATCCGCTCGCTGCTCAGCGTACGTATGGGCAAAGAGGAGGAGCAGCTGATGATCCACGGCCTCGGGTGAGGATGCCTTACAACTATTACATTACACTTTAGTCAGATGTGTCTTTTCACCACCAACACCACCGTTCGGTGCTCGAGAACACAAACATTTGAATTGGGTTCCAAGGTGCAAGTTTTGAAGAATATATATATATATATACATCAAGGAATGTTAAGCTTGGTTTTTGTCTAATCATTCCTTAAACTCTCTACAGAGTTCCTTACTTCTCACATTCCCTGCAAACTGATCCCTAAGCTTTACATCCTCCTCACACTCACCCCTTCGGTTACAACTTTTTAGTCCTTTTAACAAAGCCATTAATGCATGCGAGAACTCAATTAGCATTTCAGTTTTGCCTTTCAAAACTCTGTCTCTGCAATCCAGTAAATGATTGAGCTTCAGAAATTCCCTCTGGACTGGAACGTGTTTCCTCAGATCTGTGTTTCTCGTTTAGCCTCACCATCTAAATGTTCCCATATGTAATCAACAGCCTAGTAAAATAACGGGCCTTTAACACACTTTTCAGATCCTCAATTACGGAAATGTAATATATGTACACATATGAAATATACATATATTAAATATATCCACATAGAAAGTGAAAACATATATGTAGCCAACATATATCTGCCCATATATAAAACCTATTAGAAAATGGAACAAATTCATATATTGACACATAAAACTAGCCCAAATATTTTATGTATGTATAATACAGTCTTTTATGTGTGATATTGGAACAATGCTCACAATTAATACAAAATTGTGCTAATTCTAAAATGGGATATCAATTTAAATGAAATGTGGATTGCTACTTGGGCGAGATAGGTCCAGCTGCAGAACCGCAGAACCATACGTCATAGCAGTGTGAGGCTAACAGCGCCAGCCTAACAGTCTGATGCCGGAAGTGGGCGTGGGAAGGCATTCCGCTACTTTTGTGTTTTAGAACGTTTCAAAGTTTAAAACAACATTATTATAAATAGTTTTTAAACGATTTCATTAAATATACATTTAAGATGTGTGTATAACAAGTGAAACTCGAAAAATTAGAATATTGTGCAAAAGTTCATGTATTTCAGTAATTCAAATTAAAAGGTGAAACTAATATATTTAGTAGCCTATATAACTACATATGCATGATTATACTTTTCAGAGGGCCAACATTTCTGTATTTAAAATCCTTTTTTTGTATTGATTTCAGGTAATATTCTAATTTTCTGAGATTTTAAATTTGGGGTTTTCATAATCTGTACACCATAGGCCTAATCATCAAAATTATAACTTTTGCACAATATTCAAATTTTTCGAGTTTCACCTATATATATATCAAATATTATAAAAGATAAGAATTATTTGTCCTATTAACAAAAGACAATATACTACTATTAAAAATGCTTTTCAATTCAATCAAATGTTCAAGCTTTGTTTTTATTGTATTATTTTTTTTGTTTAAAGCTTTTTTTATTTATTTATATTGTTAATCGTTTGACACAACATATGGATAAAGTATAATTTTAACTTTTAAAAAACTATTAACGTTTGTTAAAACTCAGCCATTTCACAACTAACAATTTTTTAATTCATAGACCAACACAACATAATTCTATGGTGGACTGAAACAGAAATTATTAATAAAATAAAATAATTGTTTTCCTCTGAAATGGCAAAAGCATCACACACTAGATGTACCTGCTCTAAATAAATAATAGTAATTAAATAAAAATACAAAATTGAACTAAATAAAAGAAATTATAAAAAACAAAATCAAACCAAATAAAATAAATCTTATAAAAGCGAGTGTCATGACGAAAGGCGCCCCATGAATCGTCAGGATTAACTCCATGTGTATGGAATTTAGAATTATTTAGATTTTGTTTTATATAATTTATTTATTTAGATTTTGTATTTTTATTTAATTACTATTATTTATTTGGAGCAGGCAGGTTTTGCTATTTCAGAGGGTAAAAAACACATTTTATTTAAAAAATGCTTTTCAATTAAATCAAATGTTCAGGCTTTGTTTTCGTTTTATTATTTTGTATGTTTTAAGCTTTGTTCAATTTATATTGTTAATCATTTGACACAAAACAAATGGATAAAGTATAATTTTAACTTTTAAAAAACTATTAACATTTGTTAATAGTAGCCTACATTGTCTGTCTTTTGTTAATAGGACAAAACATAGTTATTATTATTATAATTATTATTGTTATTAACCCCAAATTTAAAATCTCAGAAAATTTGAATATTACCTGAAATCAATACAAAAAAAGGATTTTAAATACAGAAATGTTGGCCCTCTGAAAAGTATAATCATGCATATGTAGTTATATAGGCTACTAAATATATTAGTTTCACCTTTTAATTTGAATTACTGAAATACATGAACTTTTGCACAATATTCTAATTTTTCGAGTTTCATTTGTTATACACACATCTTAAATGCATATTTAATGAAATCGTTTAAAAACTATTTATAATAATGTTGTTTTAAACTTTGAAACGTTCTAAAACACAAAAGTAGCGGAATGCCTTCCCACGCCCACTTCCGGCATCAGACTGTTAGGCTGGCGCTGTCAGCCTCACACTGCTATGACGTATGGTTCTGCGGTTCTGCAGCTGGTTACTATTGACTTGGGCGCAGAGATATCACGCAACACATGAAATCCCACGACTTCCAAGCAGCAGTGCTTCGCCTGTGCTTCCCCCTAATATAGTCCCAAGTCAATATATGCCTAGGAAATCGCCTAGTGTTAATCTGCATCGCTATTTGTACTCGTTGTGAATACGCAGGCCACAAGAAGTAATTACGTGGGTTTGTTTATTTTTTTAAATCACTTTTACTCAGGACATGCTAGCTGGCAACAAAGGATTCCATTCATTGTGCTAAGCTAAGCTAGCGCCGACCCTGTCAAACTAATGGCGCTTTTCCATTACCAGTACCAGCTCAACTCGGCTCGGCTCGACTCGCCTCGCCTCGACTCGGCTCGCTTTTCGCTCCGTTTTCCATTGCAGATAGTACCTCCAGAATAGTACCTGGTCGTCATAGCGACGCTGCAGGAAACTGCCGTGAAGTAATCTTCTGCGCGAGCCGCGAGTCGCGACACAACCGCGACACACACTCCTCGTTTGACCACGGCGTATTCTTCCGAGTTGCCATAAAAATAGTAGTAATGGGGATCTCACGCAATCTGGCCAAACTATGTAAAAATAGCGGGGTTATTCAGGATACTCCGTCTGGCGCGTGCAATGATGACGCAGTGAATAGTGATGATTCTCTCTGACCAATCAGCAGTCTGCTGTGTTTACACGTCACATTTTAGTATCGCCTCAGCTCGCTTAGAACCTCGCCGGAGGTGGTACGAAAAAAAGTACCCGAAAGCAGGTACAGGTACAACTTTTACACAGTGGAAAACCAAACAAAGGCGAGGCGAGTCGAGTCGAGTCGAGCCGAGGCGAGCTGGTACTGTGTAGTGGAAAAGCGCTGTAAAACAATGCATGCACTGAGACAAAAATGCATTTGCACACATATCTAAATGTAGGAAAGAATGTGAATAAGCCCTATTTCAAAAAACGGTGGAGTGTTCCTTTAAACTAAATAAACGTTTTCATATGTGTCTCTCACTCTGTTTGCAAGTGTAACTGTGTTACTATGGTTACCAATAGTAGAGGATTAATTTCGAACTGTAATCAAACTGACTGGAACTACCTGTGCATTAAACGGTTTTACTGCACACCTTCCAGCCAATCAGAATCGAGTATTTAAACAGCCCGTGATATAAAGTATATTATTAAATCAGTAGCCCGGTTTAGTTGCTCTTTCATTTCGTTGGACCACAAAACCAGTCACATGGGTAAATTTTTTTAAATTGAGATGTACACATAATCTGAACAATGAATAAATAAGCTTTCCTTTTCCTTACGGTTTGTTAGGATAGGACAATATTTGGCAGAGATACGACTATTAGAAAATCTGGAATCTGAGGTGCAAAAAAACGAAACATTGAGAAAATCGTCTTTAAAGTTGTGCATTAATGTTCACGATTGTGCAGCATTCACTCACAAAAATAAATGTTTTATATATTTTCATTTTCAAATTTAAAAAATCTTTTATTTTGACCCATACAATGTATAGTGCGACTCATGACTGGTGTTGTGGTGCAGGGTCACATGTCATCCTATAATTCTCCTTGAAACGGTTCATATTCTCCAAATTATGACCAATACCATGATCGTGATCCAGGGTCACGAGTCACACGGGTATACGGCATTTCAGAATGTTGGTAAACAATAGGCACAAGATACTTCCGGGTGGCAGAACGCGAGCGGCTTCTACTGACTAACTGAAGAGATCCAGCCGGCTACTCTAACGGTTACATAGTTAAAAACATTGTTGTTGTGCTGCCTGATACACAGCAGAAGGTGTAGGGGTTTTATCGATTCCCCGTGGGTGAGGAGGTTATAGCGAGTGGACGTCGTGTCGTCAAAAGTTGGAAATCTTAATGATCCCCTAAATTATATGATTCACCCAACGTTTACATTTCTGCTGCCAACCCTGCTTGCCCTTCAACTCTGCTTCGTGTATTCTCAAAACGGTCCATCTACAAAATCATAGCAGAGCATTTATCTTCAGCCGGGGAAATTCGAGACAATATTAGTAAACTTGTCTCTTTTGAAGATCAGACTCACTGCCAGTCACTGCTGAAGTAAAGAGGGCTGCCCACTCACACACTGACCCTGAGACTCGCGCGTCCCTTTTCACACACTCTCACGCCACACATCCTCACATTTCTCACGCAACTTACCGAAATGTATATTCCTCACACATAATATCAACCAATCAGTGTTTTTCAACAGCGCAAAGAGGTCAATATAACAGCTGGAGAACAATTATGTCACATAACATTTACCTCAGGAAAGCCATGACCATGATAGGCTATATAGCACGTTATTTTGGCTAGAAAAAAAAGAGCTAGAGTATTTAGCTAATTATGTGTAGGCCTACTATATAACATATTTATTATATTTTTTACTTATATCATTAAACACAGTTGTTATTATGATTTAAAAAAAACGCATTATATTTAATAATTTTTTTTATTTTTATTAAATTTTTACTGTCGACGGTGGGTCTCCCTTCCAAGCAATTTACTAGCGTTGCCATAAAAACGCTTCGCCTTTTGCCACCCGGAAGAGCGTCTATTACTGTTGTGACGTCATGGTGAATTGTCGTATAGTTTAAAGTTTAGTTGCACTGGCAGTAACAAAGGAACCATGTGATGTAATAAGTGGGTGTGGCTCTGAGGCTCCGCCTTCTCTGTGATGTAATAAGTGGGTGTGGCTCTGAGGCCCCGCCTTCTTTGGATGTAATAAGTGGGTGTGGCTCTGAGGCGCCGCCTTCTGTGATGTAATAAGTGGGTGTGGTCTGAGGCTCCGCCTTCTTTGGGATGTACATTTATTCATTTAGCAGACGCTTTTGAAGATGTTCAATGAAGATGTAAATCTTCATTGCTTCTGTTCGAGGTCAGACGCCAGGAGAAACATGAACACACTGGAGAGACTCTTTATTTCATTTCATTCATTTTATTGTCCACAATGTGGAAATTTGCCTTCGGTCTCATAAAAACAACAATCAAACCAACGACAACAAAAACAACAAGAACAAACAAGACTAACACACAGACATCTTCAGGGCAAAATGCAGTACAGCAGTAGCAATTACGTTATAATTTATAATTTTTTAGTAGAATCTGAAGTAATTCTATTTGAACTCTATTGTATATCTAAGTGTGCTAACAGTGAATCGCTCATAATGCTTCAAACTTCTTTTTACCCCTAAGCAAAGAATTAAAAAGAGCTTTGCCGCGAGTATACCAGGGCCTTAAACTGCTGTTAATGAAATGAAAAGATTCAGAGAGCACAAGATAAATGTGTTTTGGCATGAAACTCGTCATGCGTGTTCAATGTGTGTGTTGTGTGTCTCAGCGACATCATGAATAATAAGGTGTTCTACCAGCATCCCAACCTGATGCGCGTGCTGGGGATGCATGAGACCGTCATGGAGGTGATGGTGAACGTCCTGGGAGGAGGAAAGACTCAGGTGTGTGAGACGCAGACATCAGCACACACACATGTTCTTGTTGTCCAGCGCTAATGTTTGCTTGTGTAACAGGAGATCGCCTTCCCCAAGATGGTGGCGAGTTGCTGCCGGTTCCTGTGTTACTTCTGTCGCATCAGCCGTCAGAACCAGAAGGCCATGTTTGACCACCTGAGCTACCTCTTAGAGAACAGCAGCGTGGGGTTGGGTGAGTGTGTGTGTGTGTGTGCGCACTGTGGGTCAACCTGAGCTACCTGCTGGAGAACAGCAGGGTGGGGTTGGGTGAGTGTGTGTGAGTGTGTGTGTGTGTGTGATATACCCTTACATTTTTTTCTGATTTGCTGCATGGTTTGCGTTTTCAGTGCATTCCATGAGTGTGTGTGTGTGTGTATGTGTGTTTGTGTTGACAGCGTCTCCGGCCATGAGAGGATCCACTCCTTTAGATGTAGCGGCTTCATCAGTGATGGACAACAACGGCCTAGCACTCGCGCTGGAGGAGCCCGACCTGGACAAGGTGTGTGTTTACACTCTAATATCATAATGGTGTGTTACACTCTAATATCATCATGGTGTGTTACACTCTAATATCATCATGGTGTGTTACACTCTAATATCATCATGGTGTGTTACACTCTAATATCATCATGGTGTGTTACACTCTAATATCATTATGGTGTGTGTGTTTACACTCTAATATCATCATGGTGTGTTTACACTCTAATATCATCATGGTGTGTTTACACTCTAATATCATCTTTACACTCTAATATCATCATGGTGTGTTTACACTCTAATATCATCATGGTGTGTTTACACTCTAATATCATCATGGTGTGTTTACACTCTAATATCATCATGGTGTGTTACACTCTAATAACTTAAAAAGCCTCGGTCTTCATCTAAAAATGTCTATGAACGAGAGCATATTAAAACGTGGATAAATAACTCAGTGTGTAAGTCTCCTCGGCTTTCGTTGTCAATTGCACTCGTTCCTGTTGCGTGTGCTCAAACTGGCGACCCGCGTGAGCGTCGAGTCCGAGGAGGCGGGGAAACAACGATCTCTGATATTTTGAATTTGTTACAGACTGCAGCTTTAATCTGCTCATTTGAGCGTCAGACATGTTGTGTGTTATGATGCTGGTGTGATTCTGTGGTGTGTGTGTGTGTGTGTGTGTGTGTGTAGGTGGTGACATATCTGGCCGGCTGTGGTCTGCAGAGTTGTCCGATGCTCCTGGTCAAAGGATATCCAGACATCGGCTGGAACCCAATCGAGGGCGAGCGTTACCTGTCCTTCCTGAGGTTCGCTGTGTTTGTCAACGGTAAATACACACACACACACACACACACACACACACACACACACACACACGCACACAATCTCTCTCACGCACACACACACACACACACACACACACACAACCACTCGCGCACACACACACACACACACACACATACACACTCAGCCACACACACACACACACACTCACTCATACTGACACACACACTCTTTCAAAAACATTACAAAAAATGTCATGATTCCGACTGGCAGTGTATGTGCACCCCTGCACACGTTAAATTGTGTGTGTGTGTGTGTGCAGGTGAGAGTGTGGAGGAGAACTCGAGTGTGGTGGTGAAGCTCCTGATCCGTCGACCCGAGTGTTTCGGACCGGCTCTGAGAGGAGAAGGAGGACACGGGCTTCTGGCGGCCATGAAGGAGGCCATCAACATCTCAGAGAACCCGGCGCTGGATCTGCCCAGCACATGCCCGGCTCACGCTTCAGACGCGTATGTGTGTGTGTCTGAGTGAGTGTGTGTTGGTGAGTGAGTGTGAGTGTGTGATAGAGAGAGAGAGAGAGAGTGGGTGTGTGTGGGTGTGGGTGTGTTAGTGTGTGTGAGTGATAGTGATAGTGTGAGTGATTGTGTTAGTGTGTGTGAGTGATAGTGAGTGATTGTGATAGTGATAGTGTGAGTGTTAGTGTTAGTGTGAGTGTTAGTGTGAGTGTTAGTGTGAGTGTTAGTGTGAGTGTTAGTGTGAGTGATAGTGTGAGTGATAGTGTGAGTGATAGTGTGAGTGATAGTGTGAGTGATAGTGATAGTGTGAGTGATAGTGTGAGTGATAGTGTGAGTGATTGTGATAGTGATTGTGATAGTGATTGTGATAGTGATTGTGATAGTGATTGTGATAGTGATTGTGATAGTGATTGTGATAGTGATTGTGATAGTGATAGTGTGAGTGATAGTGATAGTGTGAGTGATTGTGATAGTGTGAGTGATAGTGATTGTCATAGTGTGAGTGATAGTGTGAGTGATAGTGTGAGTGATTGTGATAGTGATTGTGATAGTGATAGTGATTGTCATAGTGTGAGTGATAGTATGAGTGATTGCGATAGTGTGAGTGATTGTGATCGTGTTGTGAGAGTGATAGTGATAGTGATAGTGTGAGTGATAGTGATAGTGATACTGATGGTGAGAGTGATAGTGATAGTGATGGTGAGAGTGATAGTGATTGTGATAGTGATAGTGTGAGTGATAGTGATGGTGAGAGTGATAGTGAGAGTGATTGTGATAGTGATGGTGAGAGTGATAGTGAGAGTGATAGTGAGAGTGATAGTGATACTGATGGTGAGAGTGAGAGTGATTGTGATAGTGAGAGTGATAGTGATAGTGAGAGTGATGGTGATAGTGATGGTGATAGTGATGGTGAGAGTGATAGTGAGAGTGATAGTGAGAGTGATGGTGAGAGTGATGGTGATGGTGATAGTGAGAGTGATGGTGAGAGTGATAGTGAGAGTGATAGTGATAGTGATGGTGATGGTGATAGTGATGGTGATAGTGAGAGTGATAGTGATAGTGATGGTGATGGTGATAGTGATGGTGATAGTGATGGTGATGGTGATAGTGATGGTGAGAGTGATAGTGAGAGTGATAGTGAGAGTGATGGTGAGAGTGATGGTGATGGTGATAGTGAGAGTGATGGTGAGAGTGATAGTGAGAGTGATAGTGATAGTGATGGTGATAGTGATAGTGATGGTGATGGTGATAGTGATGGTGAGAGTGATAGTGTGAGTGATAGTGATGGTGAGAGTGAGAGTGATAGTGAGAGTGAGAGTGATAGTGTGAGTGATTGTGATAGTGAGAGTGAGAGTGATTGTGATAGTTTGAGTGATTGTGATAGTGTGAGTGATAGTGTGCGTGATTGTGATAGTGTGAGTTTTATATAATTGAATAATTGCCTTAATTTATTTAAGGTGTGTCAGGGGCTACAGCGCTTGTAGTAAATAAAGTTAGTCTGAAGCCCTACACACACACACACACACACACACACACTCACTCACACACACACACACACACACACTCACACACTCATCCTCCTCTCTCTCTGCTGCAGCTCCACTGAGGGCGATGAGGAAGAGGAGGTTGTTCACATGGGGAACGCGATCCTGTCGTTCTACTCGGCTCTGATTGACCTGCTGGGCCGCTGCGCTCCAGAGATGCACGTGAGTCTCACACACACACACACACGACGAGCTCAGGGATGCGATCGATCCTGATGACTGACTGATTGAGTGTGTGTGTGATGTTGATCTGGTCTCTCAGCTGATCAATAAGGGTAAAGGTGAAGCTCTGAGGATCCGGGCGATCCTGCGCTCTCTCGTTCCCACTGAGGATCTGGTCGGCATAATCAGCATCCCTCTCAAAATGCCCACCGTCAATAAAGGTGACAAATGCTCTCACAATGCGTGTGTGTGTGATAGTGTGTGTGTGATAGTGTGTGTGATAGTGTGTGTGATGGTGTGTGTAATAGTGTGAGTGATAGTGTGAGTGATAGTGTGTGTGATAGTGTGTGTGATAGTGTGAGTGATAGTGTGTGATAGTGTGTGTGTGTGTGTGTGATAGTGTGTGTGATAGTGTGTGTGATAGTGTGAGTGATAGTGTGTGTATGATAGTGTGTGTGATAGTGTGAGTGATAGTGTGAGTGATAGTGTGAGTGATAGTGTGTGTGATAGTGTGTGTGATAGTGTGTGTGATGGTGTGTGTAATAGTGTGAGTGATAGTGTGAGTGATAGTGTGAGTGATAGTGTGTGTGATAGTGTGTGTGATAGTGTGAGTGATAGTGTGTGATAGTGTGTGTGTGTGTGTGTGATAGTGTGTGTGATAGTGTGAGTGATAGTGTGTGTATGATAGTGTGTGTGATAGTGTGAGTGATAGTGTGAGTGATAGTGTGAGTGATAGTGTGTGTGATAGTGTGTGTGATAGTGTGAGTGATAGTGTGTGATAGTGTGTGCAGGGCCGGCCCGAGGCATAAGCGAACCAAGCGGCTGCTTGGGGCCCCCTAGCCACCAGGGGGCCCCCCAATCGAGTTTGTTTTTTTTTTAAATCTTTTTTTTTAGATGACTTAAACAAGTGACAAATGAATGAATGAATATGACTGAATGAATGAATTATTCAAGACAAGAAAATTCTGATTTCATGATCAATACCTGCCTACAACTGCTGCTGTGTCTGCCAGCGTTTAAGTCATGCGCATAATCTAGACACCTCGCGCGTGCATAGACAATTCGTGCGCAAGTGCGCAAAGTCACGGTTGGAGAAAGTTGGAGAAAAACAGCCGCAGGGGAACTTAACCTTCTGGGTTTAAGGGTAGCAGTTTGAATAAATAATAAACGTAGCAGTTTGAACTCGTCTCCAATTTATTAGCCTACCACATATCAGATCAACAACTCCAAAAACCCGCGACACTGCAGTACCAAGTGTGCGCGACCCATTCCAATCTACGGCAAGCCCCGAGGGGAAAAATAAATTGCATACACATACAACGAGCGCCAGTACAACCGGTATTATAGTAACAGACTTTGTTGGATTCTGTCATGTACAATCCAACAAAGTCTGTTACAATAATATAATAAAAAAGATTTTGAGGACAGTTACACTGTATTGAGACAGTTGAGAAATAATACTATTTTTACAGTTTTCAACAATAATTGTCATTGTTGAACACTTGCTCTTATGTTTCTGATTTCTCAGTTTTGTCATTATTTTAGCAAATAGGCTAATTTATTTTATATGTTTTGAGACAGTTTGTTTTAAGAAGTTTCAAAGAGTTTAGTAAAAGAGTAAAGTAAAAGTTAAAACTTTTTTTATTTAAGTATAGGCATCTGTTTTTTTATTAAGTATTTATTTTGTATTAATACATAACCTCACTGTATTCATTTATAATGTATCATTATTGCTTGACATTTGTGTCAATAATCGTCAAGCACAGGTGACTCCACGTAGTGGTAGGGGGCCCCCAAATCAAATTCTGCTTAGGGCCCCCAAAAGGCTCGGGACGGCTCTGAGTGTGTGTGATAGTGTGAGTGATAGTGTGAGTGATAGTGTTAGTATTAGTGATTGTGATAGTGATTGTGTGAGCGTGTGGTTTGCTATTGCTGGATCACACACATGTCCCACAATCCCCTTATTCAGTCCCTTCTCATACAATAGATTGAACAGAACTGAATTATGAACCCCTCTCTCTCTCTCTCCCTCTCTCTCTCACTCTCTCTCACTCACTCATTCACTCACACACTCACTCACTCACACACACACACACACTCACACTCACTCACTCACTCACTCACTCACTCACTCACTCACTCACTCACTCACACACACACACACACTCACACTCACTCACTCACTCACTCACTCACACACACACACACACACACAGACGGCAGTGTCACTGAGCCTGACGTGTCGGCCAGCTTCTGTCCGGATCACAAGGCCCCGATGGTTTTGTTTCTGGACCGTGTCTATGGCATCGAGGACCAGAGCTTTCTTCTGCATCTGTTAGAGGTGGGATTCCTGCCGGACCTGAGAGCCGCCGCCTCGCTGGACTCGGTCAGTCACAGAACACACACACAGAACACTCATCATCTGATCCCATGAGCCACTCTGTCTCACCTGCAGCTCTGACTGCTGATCGTGTTCGAGTTTAAAACACTAATGCTGCCAGTTTAAGGGATCACTCACTTATGTTCCTAAACTAGCTGTGGGAAACTGTGTACATGATCACAGGCTTTATTGCAGGAGAAGTCAAGTCACGTTTATTTTATAAAGCGCTTTATACAACAGGGTTTTTCCAGTGATGTAGTGGTGCCTGGAGAAGTGGGTATACTCTTAATTTATGCCCCCAATATTTTTTTAAGCGTCCCAGCAAAGGATGAACGCTCTGTGTTATAAACAGTGACATGTAAGACTAGTCTTGCATATTAGTATTGAATATGCAAGACTATATAATATAGAATAGAATTAATAGAATAGAACATAGAATTACTAATATTCTTGCATATCAGGGCCATACACAGGGTTTTATAAATACAGAGTTCCCATAAATTAGAAAATTTTGATTTTCCTGATCTCAACATGAGCATTTTAAGGTGTTTTGAAGGCCAAAAAAATGGACAACAGTAGCTTTAAAAGCATGTCGGTGGGCAGTAGCATGAAGTATTTGATCAGATTCTTAAACATGAGAATCAGTTTAAATGTCTGAATGGCCTTGAATAAGAACTGATTCAACGATTATTTTGCATAGATGTTACATTTCAAACAAACGCCAATGCAATCCTTCTGTGTCCAGAGGCACATGAGCATCAATGAGCATCAATGATCAGTTTCAGCTACTTTTTCTTTCCTAAATTAATCAATGTTTTTGGACTAATCTGTTCATTGAATCAATGGTTCAATAGCTCACTCATAAAGACAGTCACTAGTCGCCACCTTCTGGCTTAATGATGCAAGTTGCGCAAACACAGACAAGCGTGAGTGATACAAACAACACATTCGAGGTAACGTTATACAAATATATTTATACAATAAAAATGTCAATATATTTATAATAGGGTGCTTGTGTTGTTAAATTGAGTTTATAATTTCCACTGTCTTTGATCAAACTGATTTTTTTCTGTCGATCATTTAAAAGTTCTATCGAAAAAAAACAGCTGTTTTTTTTAGCTGCATCTTATCCCGCACTGTATGATCGTTAACTGAAGTGAAGCACCAAAAGAGTTAATATTAGGAATTATTTTACTTTCTATCATTATAGCTACACTCAACAAAAAAAAAAAAACCTTACTGGGTGTTTTTTGTTCACATGAGATTGGATAAGCTACTAAATGATGCGCATCAGAGGGGATTTAGAAGTGGGTATACGCATTACGCAATGCCGACTGAAAAAGAAGTGGGTATACGCCGTATACCTGCGTATACCCTGCACTACACCACTGGGTTTTTCCAGGGTCAAAAATGGTCTTCGGTGGTTGCCAAAAAAAAAATTTTACCACTGGATTTCATAGCTTTATAAGATAAAATCCTACTTTGCTAGAACTGATAATTATTTGGTATATAATCATATCAATATCAAAAAGTAGAATAAAAAAAGTAGCATTAAAAGTTGTTGTTTTTTTTTTACTAATAGTTAAAAAAGCCGCAATGATATTACACAGCGCCTGAAACAGTGCCGGTCACGTTGGAAGTTATATAGCTGGGACTATTTTCAGGCGCTGCGTAACATCACTGCGCTGCTCACCCACGGCACTGCAGCAAAGCTCCTTGATTATTACGCAGAAATGAGAGTATAGTTCCATATTGGCCTAGAAAATCACAACTTTTCATTTTCCGTCGGTCTTAGTTCACGATGTAACTACAGAAGAGGCGAGTTTTAAATAGGAAAAATATTAAAACTCTTTGGTCATTTTTTTTTTAGAGAGATGCTAACGGTCTAATCAGATTCAATGATCTATGCTAAGCTATGCTAAAAGTGCTTGCGCCAGACCCGGAGATCGGCTGAATGGATTCGAAAACGGTAAAAAAATTAACCTATTTCCAAAAAAGGTGGAGTGTTCCTTTAATATTGCAAAATAATCATTTTATATAATATAAATAATAATATTAACTGTTGATATTGCAAGATTCATCCGTTTCGGCTGTACAGCAGCTCTACAGAGGACACTTTCAGAGAACATTCAAAAGTATCTAAAATGATAGAATGCAATGTTCCTTTAAAGGAGTAGTTCACTTCAGTTTGAAAGGTCACGCGTGTTCCGGTTAAAAAATTTATGGTCGTCCAACATCGTAGTTTTACCTTTTATTTATTTTGTCAATGGCGTTCGACTTAAGTCTTTACACGCTTTCTTTGTAAACATTAGATCGCTACTTCCTCCTACAAACAACATGATCCTGTATCTTTCAGACGAGCTGATGAATCATGTACGGTCTGAGTACGTCTTCTGTTCCTTCCCAGGAGGCTTTGCGCACCACTGAAACGGCTCTGGCCATGAACCGGTACATCGGTTCTGCGATGCTTCCTCTGCTGACCCGCTGCGCTCCACACTTCTCCGGCACCGAACATCACGCCGCGCTCATCGACTCCACGCTTTACACCATCTACCGCCTGTCCAAGGGCTGCTCGCTCACCAAAGCCCAGCGGGACGCCATCGAGGAGTGCCTCCTGGCCGTCTGCAAGTGCGTACGCCTGCTCACGTCTCACACACTCCATGATGAGAACAGTCTAAGATGATGACTTTATTTTATAAGTCTTTTATTCAGTTTTTTCCTTTTCTATTGTAGTTTGGTTTGGCAATTTAACTTTGACAAATAGAAATAGGCAAAATATTTCATTCATTGTGTCCTGTTCCAGGTAACCAGTTGATTTAACCTCTGACCTCTGTTCCAGGTACCTCAGACCCTCCATGTTGCAGCATCTTCTGCGTCGGCTGGTGTTTGACGTGCCACTGTTGTCTGAATACTGTAAGATGCCTCTGAAGGTAAACATCTCTGTAGATTTGAGTTTTCTTCACCGTACCTCAGTTTTATTTCCCTCGGTTATTCTGTAGCTTGACTCCGCCCCTTCTTAGTCACTCCCACATTCCTCATGCCATATTTGACTCAGTCCCCGCCCCTAATCTAGGCCCCACCCCTTATCTAGGCCCCGCCTCTCCCAGAAGCCCCTTCTGTAATCGCAGTCACTCCGGCCGATGGTGACATCACACGCATACCCTCTATATATTTTAATGAGGATGATCATGTGTGTGTCGCAGCTGTTGACGAATCATTACGAGCAGAACTGGAAGTATTACTGCCTGCCGTCGGGATGGGGAAGTTACGGCCTGTCGTCTGAAGAGGAGCTTCTGCTCACCAAGAAGATCTTCTGGGGAATCTTTGATTCTCTCTCTCAGAAGGTGAACAGGGATATTTGCTCGTTTGTGATTGCATGCTGGGTAATTATGTGGCTGTACACTTCCATTCAAAAGTTTGGGGGTCAGTAGATTTTTGTCAGAAGTGATTGATCATTTAATGTGAGAAGGACACATTTAACCCTTGTGCTGAACATCCTGTACATAATTTGGTGGGAAAAATTGCTTCCAAATCTCTCATTTAAGAGGCCTATGATCAGTCAGTTTCAAAAAGAAATGCTAAACCTGTGCTAATTGAAAAAAAACAAGTTGATTTGCAATATTTGTTGATAACAGCATGACGAGAGAATTATAAGCAGTTTTTTGTAGGCTGCAAATTTTTGGGGGTTGTTATATCCGGGGTCAGTAGGTTTTAGTCCAATGCAGTAACATTAACTAGTGTTTTCTGGAAAAAGAAAATCTACTCCGGATCAAAATGACCAGAATACAACATGAGAGCTAATTGATCAAAGGTGACACTAAAAACATTTATAATGTTCTAGATTCTATTTCAAACAAATGCTGTTCTTTTTTAACTTTCTATTCATCAAAGAATCCTGAAAAATAAAATGTATAATGGTTTCCACACAGATATGAATTTTTCAACACTGATAATAATCATAAATGTTTCTTGATCATCAGATCATCATATTGTCCTGATTTCTGAAGGATCATGTGACACTGAAGACTGGAGTAATGATGCTGAACATTCAGCTTTGATCACAGGAATAAATTACACTTTACTGTATATTCACATAGAAAACAGATGATTTACATTAGAATAATATTTCACTGTTTTTACTGTGTTTGATCAAATAAATGCAGCCATGGTGAGCAGAAGACTCAGCGCCCCCAAACTCTCCTGTTGTATTGAGTGTTTGACACTGTGAATGTGTGTGTGCAGAAGTATGAGCAGGATCTGTTTAAGATGGCCATGCCGTGTCTGAGTGCCATCGCTGGAGCTCTGCCTCCCGATTACATCGACTCCACGCTCAGCACAACGCTGGAGAAGCCGGTGTCTGTGGACACGCAGGGAAACTTCGACCCCAGACCCATAAACACAGCCAAGTACGTGCGTTTGAGAGAGAGAGACCCATCAGAGATAGAACAAAAAATAATAATGTATATGATTGTACACCATGCTTCAATGCTAGGTTCCTGATTTAAGTAATCGTTATTATGTACACTATTATTATTTTTAGTACATAATTATTATGTGTGTGTGTGTTTGTGTACCTACTTAACTATATTTTTGGGATTAATTTGTACTCAGAAGTGACCAAAACCTGACAAAATCTCCCAAAAAGTAATACAATTATTACTTAATTACTTAAATTATTATTTAATTAGGTAATTTTGAAAATGTAAAAATGCAGAAGTGTGTGTGTGACAGTATAAACACCATTATGTCTATGAAGAGTCCCCATAAAACATGAAAACGCGTGTGTGTGTGTATATTACGTGGCTAGTTTTACGATTTGCTGATTTAAGATTTATGATTCAAATGATCTCCCAGGAGGGAGTGACTGAAAAAAGTGACTCCTTCACAGATATTAGACATTAAAAAATTCAAAGGGGTGTTTTCAGTCCATGATATGGTCAATCAATGCACCTATAAAAAATAAATCAAATATTTACGAATCAAAATCTGAACAATGACTGTCCTGGTTTTCCTCTCGCAGCATCTGCCTCCCTGAGAAGCTGGAGTTCATCGCACACAAATACGCTGAACATTCCCATGACAAATGGGCTTCTGAGAAGGCGAGTCGATGAAACAGATCTGTCGTTCATCTTACATTTCATACAGATGATCGTGACGAACATGAAGCAGATGAAGCCTATAGAATGCAGTTAGAATGAGCCTAAAACTCAAGAATGCCCCTGTATGAGTTTTTGTCTCATATTTTTATCATATGCTATAGTTATGCAATATCACAAGAGTAAGGGGCGCAATATCACACGAGTGCTGTTTTTGTCCCGAATCGCACAAGTGCAAATGTGATATTGATTTTATACAACAGTTCAATAAATAAGTCAATGTTGTGTTATTTTAGACACAATATTGTCTGCTTTTGCTAATTTTGCCAATGGAAATATTAAGATTAAAGGCTGAGCAGAACTGTTGTGCGTCTCTGAGCAACACAGCAATGATTCTTTACTGAATGAATCTGCGTTTTGAGCGAATTAATCGGGTGAACCAATGATTCAATGACTCGTTCGTAAAGAGAGCCATTTAGTTCACTCCTGAATGACTCAGCTGTTTGAACAAACTGAATGAATGAATGATTCAGTGAATTACTAATTTAGATATTTACTTCCACCTACTGGCAGTTTTAGTTTCTTGTTTAGGGTATAATTTAAATTTCATATTTCCATATTAATTAAAAAACCTATTAAAGGGATATTTTAAAGAATGTTGGGAACAAAACTGTTTTGGTTACCTTTGACTTTCTTTGTATGACCAAAAAACTGAGAAATTTCATAAATTATCTTCTTTTATGTTCCTCAGATGAAAGAAAGTCATACAGAAAAAAATATCATGGTTGTTGTAGCCTAAAAAGTTTGTGTAATAAATGATGTTCAATCAAATGTAGACATTTTGTAATGTATATTTGATTATTTTCTCATTTAACACAATTAGGACTATACATTATATTTTGGGGGTGATTAAATGTTTATTTGTTATTAATTAGATTAATGAATCAGCAAATCATGTAATTAATTAGATTAAAATATGTAATTGCTTGACAGCCCTATTACAAATATACATTTCTGAATTGACAACCTTTTTTACACTGCAAAAACAGAAGATACATTTACTGGAGAAGAAAAATGACGTAAGATATTAAGTCTTTCTTTCTGAAAATTCAGGAAAATTAAGGGAGTTTATGATTAAAACAAGAACTACAATCTGTCAGTGAGGTAAAAAAGAAAAAAAAAAAGAAGTAATAATCTTGTTTTTCCTGAGGGTAGATATTAGTTCTTGTTTTAAGTTCAGTTTATTAGTGTACAGCTGCTTTGAAACATCTGTACTGTATAGAGCGCTGTAGAAAAGCGTAGAGAACACACTAAACATTGATTTTAATGAACTGTAAGCTGTTTTGGATAAATGTGTTCACGTGACGGATGTGTCCGTGTGTTCAGGTGCTTCTCGGCTGGAAACACGGAGAAACCACTGATGAAAAAGCAAAAACTCACCCAATGCTGAGATCCTACAAATCGCTCACAGAGAAGGTACGAACCAGCGCTCAGCACATCCAGCGTTATGATCTTCGACTGTCAGTGAGAGTGTGTGTGTGTGTGTGCCCGCAGGAGAAGGAGGTTTACCGCTGGACGGTCCGCGAGTCCCTGAAGAGCATGTTAGCGATGGGCTGGAGCGTCGACCGAACCAAAGAAGGAGAAACCATGTTCCAGCAGAGAGAGATGGAGAAAATGCGCCGCATTTCACAAACCTCTCAGGTGTCTTTGTGTTTAATCGTTTGCTAACTGTAGAAGTGCACTGATCTAATCGATAAGAGACCAGCAGCCTCAAATCAGATCATGAATAATGAGCCCAATTCAATGATACTGAGCTCTCTTCACAACAACACAGACACAGACCGCTTCCTTTAAACAGGCGTTTTAATTCTTTGGCTCGTCTTGTTTACGCCGTGAGAACTGCATTCATAAATGAACATAGTACAAACACATCGGCCTATTATATAATGCACTCTTAAAGGAACACTCTCTTTTTGGAAATTGTCCAGCTCCACGAGTTACACAGTTTTACCGTTTTTTAATCCATTCAGCCGATCTCCGGGTCTGGCGGTAGCACTTTTAGCATAGCTTAGCATAGCTTAGCATAGATCATTGAATCTGATTAGACCGTTAGCATCTCTAAAAAAAAAAAACATTACCAAAGAGTTGTGATTATTTTTCCTATTTAAAACGTCCCTCTTCTGTAGTTACATCGTGAACTAAGACCGACGCTAAGCTATGCTAACAGTGCTACCGCCAGACCCGGAGATCGGCTGGATGGATTAGAGAACGGTAAAACTGTGTAACTCTAGAGGAGTTGGAAAATGAGCCTATTTGCAAAAAAAGTGGAGTGTTCCTTTAACGGACACGAGATGCAAAAAATGATGCTTTCAATACATCAAACAAATATAGGATACATGTGAAACAAATGCTTGTTGGCTGCTTGTCATGAAAGAGGTTCTTGAGTAGTTTGTTTAATCTTTACTGTTCCCTTTGACTTGGGACAACACTTATTTTAAACTTAAATTCAACTTTCAGAGCCTCGTTAGGCGTCCTCATCATCAGTCCATCGGGGCGATGCAATATTTAGTAATTTCCGCCAAAGTGGAGCATTCTCACGCTTTACATTTAAAGAGCCACAAATGAATTTACATCAAATTTTTACATTGTACCTCTAATAGATGAATGCATGAAATTATGGATTTAATTATAAATCAATTATTACACAAATGCATAGAACATCTGTATAACAGCAATTACAAATACAGAACTGATAGCTTGACGTTTGTGATTGTGTGTTTTCAGGGTAACGGCTTCAATCCGAGTCCCGTGGACTTGAGCAGCGTCCAGCTGTCCCGAGAACAACAGGTACGCACGCAAACCATCCAACATCTGGATTCAGTTAGCCCACATTCTACAACAGTTAGAATTTATGGTTAACTAAAACTTGAATTAAAAGATGTACCGACATCTCTTCTCTGCATCAATCATAAATTAAATATAGATCAGTCCTTATTGAAGCTACAAAAGTGATTCAGTCAAGAGCAGTGAGAGATTTTCTCTTTTGTTCTTTGATTATCCTTAATGACAGACACAGCAGGGTTATTAGGCTGCCGTCACTTTAAGACCGAATGCACATGACGCGGATCTGATGCATCAAATTTTTTTGTTACTTTAAGACTTTATTTTAACTCCTTTAAGACTGTGCTTGCAAGGATACTCGACAGAACAGGCATTTTGGCATAATGTTGTGTGTTTACTGCACTGCGTTCTCTTTTGTGTCTTATCGTGCTTGAATGGTTTAAATACATTTGCATGAATAAGAGCATGATCATATAACCAGAGGATCACGGGAAAAAAAGGATGCTTCAAGGTCAAGGTAAAAGTGTCAAGGTCACTTTTATTTTATATAGCAGCTTAAAACGTCATTACTGCTGACCAAGGTGCTTCACAAAACACAATAAAGTTGTACAAAAATACATAATATAAAATGTAACTCTAAGACTACATATCCACAATTATGAATAGGCCTGGGAGAAAAGATACGTTTTCAGAGATGACTTAAATGCATATAAGGAAGAAGATAACCTAACAAATTGATGTAACCAATTCCACAGCTTAGGACCAAATACGGAAAAGGCTCTGTCAACTTTAGATTTCAAGCGAGACTGTGGGATGGTTAATAATTTGTCAGACGATGATCTAAGAGACCTTCGGGGAGAGTATGGACAAATAAGGTCTGAGATATAAACTGGAGCCAGACCGTGCAAGGCTTTAAATACTAAAGTTAAAACCTTGTACTCAATTCTGTATTTGACCGTTAGCCAATGTAAATATGATAAAATAGGGGTGATATGCTCACGTTTTTTCTTCCCCATTAAGAAGCGATCTGCAGCATTTTGAACCAGTTGCAAACGCAATAGTGAAAACTGGTTTATACCAGCATACAGAGAGCTGCAATAATCAAGCCTTGTTGAAATGCAGGCATGAGTGACTGTCTCTAGGTCACCAAAAGATAGAAAACCCCCTAAGCTGGAAAAAACTGTCTCTGACAACAGAGTTTATTTGCTTTTAATAGAGTCGTTTCTGGGTGGTTTTTGAGTGTTTTGTTGTCTGTTTTTCAGGCGATGGTTGAGGTTGTGGCTGAAAACTATCACAACATCTGGGCCAAGAAAAAGAAGAGTGATCTGGGAACTAGAGGTCTTTCTCTCTTTCAGTGATTGTGCCGTGTGAAGGTCATGCGTGATGTGTGAAGGTCATGCGTGATGTGTGAAGGTCATGCGTGATATATGAAGGTCATGCGTGATGTGTGAAGGTCATGCGTGATGTGTGAAGGTCATGCGTGATGTGTGAAGGTCATGCGTGATATATGAAGGTCATGCGTGATGTGATGGTCTTTTGTGACGTGTGAAGGTCATGCGTGATGTATGAAGGTCATGCGTGATGTGTGAAGGTCATGTGTGATGTATGAAGGTCATGTGTGATGTGTGAAGGTCATGCGTGATATATGAAGGTCATGTGTGATGTGTGAAGGTCATGCGTGATGTGTGAAGGTCATGCGTGATGTATGAAGGTCATGCGTGATGTGTGAAGGTCATGTGTGATGTATGAAGGTCATGTGTGATGTGTGAAGGTCATGTGTGATGTGTGAAGGTCATGCGTGATGTATGAAGGTCATGCGTGATGTGTGAAGGTCATGAGTGATGTGTGAAGGTCATGCGTGATGTGTGATGGTCTTTTGTGACGTGTGAAGGTCATGCGTGTCGTGTGAAGGTCATGTGTGATGTGTGAAGGTCATGCGTGATGTATGAAGGTCATGTGTGATGTGTGAAGGTCATGCGTGATGTATGAAGGTCATGCGTGATGTGTGAAGGTCATGTGTGATGTGTGAAGGTCATGTGTGATGTGTGAAGGTCATGCGTGATGTATGAAGGTCATGCGTGATGTGTGAAGGTCATGCGTGATGTGTGAAGGTTATGCGTGATGTGTGATGGTCTTTTGTGACGTGTGAAGGTCATGCGTGATGTGATGGTCTTTTGTGTCGTGTGAAGGTCATGCGTGTCGTGTTGCGTGTGCTCTCAGCTGCAGGAGGAACGCATCCGCTGCTGGTGCCGTACGACACGCTCACTGCCAAAGAGAAAGCCAAGGACCGCGAGCGAGCGCAAGATCTCTTCCGCTTTCTCCAGACCAACGGATACGCCATCAGCAGGTGCAGACGTGTGCGCTTTTACACGCGTGTGCTCGCGCCAGGACTGAGTGTAACGTGCCGCTGTGTTTCTCCCAGGGGTCTGAAGGACATGGAGCAGGACTCTTCCTCCATGGAGAAACGCTTCGCCTACAAGTTTCTGAAGAAGCTGCTGAAATACGTCGACTCCGCGCAGGAGTTCATCGCTCACCTCGGTCGGTTTCTTCTGTTTGTCTGGACTCATGCGATTCCCCAGACACTCGTTCTGGCACAGATTCTGTTTAGATCATGAATTAACCGTCACACTCTCGTGGTTTCAGAGGCGATGGCGGCCAGTGGAAAGAACGACAGGTCACCACACGAACAGGAGATCAAGTTCTTTGCTAAGGTTTGATCATCTAATTGTACCTTATATAATTGTAATTATATATACATACAGTCAAACCAAAAATGATTCAGGCACAAGATATCATTGGTTATATTTTTTACTAATGGGTACACAACACTAGAGTTAATTTATGTAAGTGAGGAGAGCAAAATAAAATAAACTGTGACATTATACCAAAAAATTAATCATACAGTGACTACCAGTAAAGTGTATACAAATTTGTGACCAAAAAATTATTCGGCCAATTTGAGCTGATCATCTTTTGCTGAAGTGTTTTTCTGTAATTGCTAATGCTCTTTTTACACACAGACTGAACAACATGAAGCATTGCTTGGTCACTGGTTGAGCTAAACTGGTATTATCTAATTGTGTAGTTAAATTTACCAGCTGACAGATATTCAACATAATTCATGTGTGAGAGTCTAACAGAAGGACGGACAAAACCAGGGAAATATCAATGAGTTCTGCTCATATTTTATTAACATTTTCTAAACTATATGTTGGTTTGACTGTATAATATATACATATTCTTCATCATACTGAGTTTAATTTCCTGTTTACCTGCTGTACTTCCTGTAGGTGCTCCTCCCACTCATAGACCAGTATTTTAAAAACCACTCGCTCTACTTTCTGTCGTCGCCCACTAAGAATCTGAGCAGCAGCGGATACGCGTCTAACAAAGAGAAAGAGATGGTCACCAGGTGATGGATTATTATTATCTTGCAGTTAGAAATATGTCAATTTAATTTAATTACTTTTTCGGTCGTGACGCATCATTTATAAATGTTGGTTTATATGGCCTTTTTTATTTTTTATTCCATGGTGGAAATGTTATGTGTTATGATGAATATTTTGGTGGCTAATGACTCAGTCAGCAGTGATTCTTCGCTCTTCACTTGTTTAAGCTTGCGTTTCTTCTTCCTCTCGCTGTCTTCTTCACTTCTGCTGCTAGTCTGTTCTGTAAGCTGGCCGCTCTGGTTAGACACAGGATCTCTCTGTTTGGTAAGATCATCGTGTCTCTCTCTCTCTGTGATATTCATTGAGTGTTTGGTTTTCAGTGGTTTCTGGTGTGTGTTTGTAGGAAGTGACTCCACCACTATGGTCAGCTGTCTGCACATTCTCGCACACACACTCGACACCAGGTACGAGTCCTTCCATTGCACCGACCTAGATCATATTTCATATTTCTTACTCATTTTGGGGTGCTGATTCCAAAATGTACCTGTTTTGCTTTGGGATGTCGGTGAAAGTGTTTGTCGGTTTGCTGAAAGTGTCAAACGATATTTTGATATATTTTTTCCATACTGTGGATCATAGTGTCCTTCTTTGGCATCTAAAACATTGGGTCGACATCAAGGGTTTAGTTCTTATATTAAAGACAGGACTTTCTCTATAGCTTTGTGTAAGTTTTCCTCATCCTCAGCTCCTAATATTTGATGAGTACCTCAGGTCTCCGTACTGGGCCCACTTCTTTAACTTATATATATATATATATATATAAGTCTGTGTTTTACTATATCCAAACAGAAAAACGTTATGGAGGGAGTGTGGCTTTATTTATTTATTTATTAACTTGTCTTTTTGTGAATTTTTCACATTAAGTATTTTATCATATTTTCTCACTCCTTTGCAGAAGTTAAATGACACATTTTGAATACTACATTTTGTTATAAAAATCAAAACAGTGATTCCTATCTTCCTCTAAGTCGGGTTACAATTTGTTACATTTTCATCTGATTTTCACATGTATGACAATATTTTATGCCTAATCCTGATTTTATTATTTATTTATGCTTATTAACCGGTTTATGTTGAGTTGTTTGACATTAAATGTAGTAAAATATTTGAACATATTTTTCCACTCCTTTGCAGAAGTTTAATATCACATTTTGAATTTTGTGTAAACATTTGACTACTTTTGTAAGTGCAAGTGCATTAAAGCTGATACATATAATTAGAAAAATCTTCATTCTTATTTTGCGGTTATAAGTCTTTTTATGTTTTTGACAAATTAGGTGATTTATAGGGCTTTTTTGCAAATCAATATTTTCTAGATCCGGTGCTGTGTTATTAAAGTTTCTGTATGTAACTTTTTTACTCTACTAAAGCATAAAAATACTATAATATGTTTGCAGATATTTAGGAAATATCTCTGAAAAACTCTTCTACAGCCAGTAATTTTACTTATTATTTTACATTTTCCATGTTGTCAGTCGGTTTTTGTTTTGACTCCGCCCACTGCTAGTTCAGCCAATAGTATTTCGACACCGGGTTGCCAGTTAGCAGGAAACTCAGTGTGTTGCAACCTTGGAAACAAGCAAACAAACTGGAGATTGCAGATTCCACACAACCTAAAAAGCTTCGGTCTCCATCTAAAAATCTCTATGAACGAGATGAATATTAAAACGTGGATAAATCAACTCATTAACTCAGTGTGTAAGTCTCCTTGGCTTTCGTCGTCAATTGCATTTGTTCCTGTTGTGCGTGCTCAAACTGGTGACCCGCGTGAGCGTTGAGTCTGAGGAGGCGGGGAAACAACGATCTCTGATATTTTGAATTTGGACTGCAGTACCTATCTCCACCACTAGCTGTCATTCTTACAGACTGCACCTTTAATGCCCTGATTTCTTATGGATATGTTAATGAGATCAAGCTGATTTGTTGGACTGCGGTGACAGATGGTTTCTCTCGCAGGACCGTGATGAAATCCGGATCCGAGCTGGTCAAAGCCGGTTTGAGGACGTTCTTCGAGAATGCAGCTGAGGATCTGGAGAAGACCTTGGAGAACCTGAAGCTGGGCAAGTTCACTCACTCGCGCAGCCAGATGAAGGGCGTCTCGCAGAACATCAACTACACGACCGCGGCTCTGCTGCCGATCCTGACCGCGCTGTTCGAACACATCACTGAACATCAGTTCGGCTGTGACCTGCTGCGTGAGTCGCTGCACAACAACACGCTAATGTCCAACGGGAGATTCTTTCACATGTTGAGCTCATGCTGACTCTGTTTACTTTCTAAATTCACGTTCCTGATCCTATTGTGCGTTTTATGATGTCATTATAAACAAAAACAAATCCTCTGAAACATCTTTACTTTTCAGTAATGTTAAGTAAATAAAAATGATTGGAAATGTAATTTAGGCTTACTTTAAATGGCCCTTGTGATTAAACTCCATGAACTGTAATGCTTGTGTTTTCTCAGTGGATGATGTGCAGGTGTCGTGTTATCGAATCCTGACCAGTTTATACGCACTGGGGACTGGAAAAAACATCTATGTGGAGCGGTGAGCGGATCCCAGAGGCTTCTTCACCGGAAGCTGATGTGCTGGACATGTGCTTATGCTGTGTGCATGTGTTGTGTGTGTGCCTTTGTTGTGTTTCGTGTTACGTGTGCGTTACATGTGTTGTATGTGCGTGTGTTTGTGTTACGGGTGTGTTACATGTGTTCTGTTTGCATGTTATATGCATAGATATCTATATAAAGGCTAGATGTCTTATGGCGGAGTCTCTATCGTCATCACCGGCGGCCATCTTGTCACAGGCAGGGTTTAATGTAAGGTGAGTTATCTGCATAAACACAAATACTCTTATCTCGCTGAAATCTGGACGGATTTACAAACGGTTTGGTTTCTTACTAACGTTATTAACGTGGCTATAATACTAGCATATAATGGATGTTTACATAATTAATACATAATTATCCATAAGTGTGCAGTGTCATAACTATATCTCTGACGTTTATAACGAACCAACCTGTTTGAAAATCGGTAGAAAATTGAGCAAGTTATGGTTATTTAAAAATTACATGCACCATAAACACAATGTTACGAGTGGGCGAGAAGCCTGTGACAAGATGGCCGCTAGGGTGCTGACGTCGACTACCATTGGCCAGCAGCGCGGACGAGACATCTAGCCTTTATATAGATATCTATGGTTATATGTGCCTGTAATATGTGTTACGTGTGTGTGTGTTACGGGTGCGTTACATGTGTTGTGTGTCTGTGTGTTGTATGTGTTACGGTGTGTTGTGTGTGTGTGTGTGTTACAGGTGCGTTACATGTGTTGTGTGTGCGTGTTACGGGTGCATTACATGTGTTGTGTGTGCGTGTTATGGGTGTGTTACATGTGTGTTGTGTGTGTGTGTTATGGGTGCATTACATGTGTTGTGTGTGCGTGTTATGGGTGTGTTACATGTGTGTTGTATGTGCGTGTTGTGGGTCTGTTACGTGTGTTGTGTGTGCGTGTTATGGGTCTGTTACATGTGTTGTGTGTGCGTGTTATGGGTGTGTTACTTGTGTGTGGTGTGTGTTACTGGTGCGTTACATGTGTTGTGTGTGCGTGTTATGGGTGCATTACATGTGTTGTGTGTGCGTGTTATGGGTGCATTACATGTGTTGTGTGTGCGTGTTACGGGTGTGTTACGTGTGTGGTGTGTGTGTGTGTGTGTTACTAGTGCGTTACATGTTGTGTGTGCGTGTTACGGGTGTGTTACATGTGTTGTGTGCGTGTTATGGGTGTGTTACATGTGTTGTGTGTGCGTGTTATGGGTGTGTTACATGTGTTGTGTGTGCGTGTTACGGCTGTGTTACGGCTGTGTTACATGTGTTGTGTGTGCGTGTTATGGGTGTGTTACATGTGTTGTGTGTGCGTGTTATGGGTGTGTTACATGATTTGTGTGTGCGTGTTATGGGTGTGTTACATGATTTGTGTGTGTGTGTGTGTGATACAGGTGCGTTACATGTGTTGTGTGTGCGTATTATGGGTGTGTTACATGTGATGTGTGTGCGTGTTATGGCTGTGTTACATGTGTTGTGTGTGCGTGTTATGGGTGTGTTACATGTGTTGTGTGTGCGTGTTATGGGTGTGTTACATGATTTGTGTGTGTGTGTGTGTGTGTGTGTGATACGGGTGCGTTACATGTGTTGTGTGTGCGTATTATGGGTGTGTTACATGTGATGTGTGTGCGTGTTATGGGTGTGTTACATGTGATGTGTGTGCGTGTTATGGGTGTGTTACATGTGTTGTGTGTGCGTGTTATGGGTGTGTTACATGATTTGTGTGTGTGTGTGTGTGTGTGTGTGATACGGGTGCGTTACATGTGTTGTGTGTGCGTATTATGGGTGCGTTACATGTGATGTGTGTGCGTGTTATGGGTGTGTTACATGTGATGTGTGTGCGTGTTATGGGTGTGTTACATGTGTTGTGTGGGTGTGTTACATGTGTTGTGTGCGTTTTACGTGTGGGTGTTACATGTTATGTGTGTACGTTACATGTGCATTACATGTGTGCCTATTTCATGTGTTGTGTGTGCGCATGTGTTTTATGTGCGTAACGTGTGCTTGTGTTTTCTTCATCAACTTGTTGTGTGTGTGTGTGTGTGTGTTGTAGGCAGCTCCCGGCGCTGGGCGAGTGTTTGGCGACTCTAGCGGGTGCGATACCCGTTGCCTTCCTTGAGCCACAGCTCAACAAACACAACCCTTGCTCCGTGTTCAACACAAAGACGTCTCGTGAACGAGCCAGTGAGTCGCACACGCCGCACTAATGCACTTACTACTAGTGTTCATTCAGTGACGCATGTGTGTAAATCTGTTGTTTTTATGTCAGTTTATGATGATGATGAGCCATAGTTGAAGCTACCTGACAAAAGCCAATTAACACACCTGTGACGCATCAGTTCAACTACACATTCATGCAACAGTTTGTTGCATCACTTGAAAACCATAAACAGTCTACAGATCTTTGTAACAAATTAGATCTAGGAAATATTAATAATAATTCATAATTAATTATGAATATTTGGGTTAGTTAATTCTATTAACTCGATTATTACAATCAATTAATCAGTTCGTCCAACGAACTCTTCTGATTATTCATTTACTCTAAGAAAAGGGTATCTTTCATGGCCACAGAAAAACAATTCTCTCTTAGCATGTACAGCGCTTAGAGCATGTAACAAGATCAAGATCGCAACATAGACTTTGTTTGCAAGCAGAGGATCAGAACCAAATACATATTGTGCACTAGCTTTATTAACGAAGTCACGAACACATAACTAACATACAAACAATTAGACATACATGGGTAGATGGTTAAAGTGACAGAATGGAGTCGGAATTATGGGAAGGATCCATTTAACTATGAAAAGAACCATCAGCACATCATTTTCAGAGCATCTCATTACATTGATACTTGCATAGCTTTGCAGTGGAAACAATTCTTGAAGTTGTTGAAAATTGAAGTCGTTGATGGTTCCGTGAGTGTCAAATGTGGAAGATGCAATTGTTTTGTTCTCCGTTGAATGAAGAAGATATGATGAACTTGCACGGTTAGTTCGACTCGGCCCCAGACGAGGAAGGGCTTGTGTGAATGCCATTTAAAGTCTGAGAAAGGTCCAACCTCTAAGGGTTGACTCGACCAATAAGAAAGGGGGATATATGTATAATGTCACTAATGGCTCTGCTCCCAAATATTTATACTCCCATATAAAAATGGTTCATTCACAGCATAATCACAAATCTAGGGCCAGTTCTTTTTCACAATTCTTTTTTCTATTGTCACGACCGGCTCAAAGCCGCGACAGATGAGTGGAGGACATAGTGGAGGTTGTCAGGTTGAAACAATATTTATTAATATAAACAGGAAAAATATAAAGAACAGGGAATCAACTAAAACATAACAGCCATTTCTGTCTGACAATCGATCAAAGTAATACAAAGGCAAACAAAATAAACAGGTATAATATTGTGGAATAATTTGCCACTTTCCCTCAAAATTGTAAATACTAGAGGGGCTTTTAGACATCAGGTTAAGGCTTTTTACGGAATAGAGTAGCCAATCGTTTTAATTAGAGTAGACTGATTATTTTATGTGATTTATGATTCTATGATTTTAGATGGTTTTGTCTTTGTCTTGCAATAGGTCTTTGTTTTTAATGTCATCCTTTGGATTATGTTGTATGTGAAATCCTAAATAAATCAAATCAAATCAAATCAAATCAAAAAGAAAAGGGGATTTCCAAACGGGAGTCTCCTCTATGGTAGGATTTATGACCTTTTGTTTTAAGGATGGTCAGACATGGGCCTTGCTGTTGGTGTCCATTTATACTCAGATAGATATACTAGTTACAGATATAACTCACACCGCATTCTATGAGAAGGTGGTGTACACTAAAGTGAGTCACTACATGAGGATTAATTCGATTGGAGACACAATACAGCTGGGGTTACGCTGACCGTAGGTTCTGTCATAAAATACATAGTATCAAAGACACTACACAGGACATAAATCATTCATACAGTAGGTTTTTTTTTTTTTTTTTTTTTTTTTTTTAGCTGACGCTTTTATCCAAAGCGACTTACAATTGCTATACATGTCAGAGGTCGCACGCCTCTGGAGCAACTAGGGGTTAAGTGTCTTGCTCAGGGACACATTGGTGTCTCACAGTGGATTCGAACCCGGGTCTCTCACACCACAGGCATGTGTCTTATCCACTGCGCCATCACCACCCTAGGTTGGGGTGCAGGTTCCTTTATCAGTTCGTCCAGAAATGAATGCAGCAAAAGTCTGTTACGGCCTCTCTTTCTTCCAGTGACCACATTCTTTAACAGCAATAAAACCAACCTATCTGATCGTAGTCATGGAAACCAAGACCTTCTTGCCCTAGTTGGGGGATGGGACCACAGATCCCAGAATGAGTTCTAAATATTCTTTTTTAACCATAACAAATAATCGTGTCTGATTGGTCTCAGTCGTTACATCTTACCGTGCGTGCGTGTGTGTGTATGTCTGTGTGTGTGTGTGTGTGTATCTGTGTGTGTGTGTGTCTGTGTGTGTCAGTCATAGGGATGCCAGAGAGCGTGGAGGACGTGTGTCCTGAGATGCCACGTCTGGATGCTCTGATGAAGGACATTAATGACATGTCTGAGTCTGGCGCTCGATACACAGAGATGCCTCACGTGATCGAGGTGGTTCTGCCGATGCTGTGTAACTACCTGTCGTACTGGTGGGAGCGAGGCCCGGAGAACCGGCCCGGCGTTTGCAGCTCCACCGTCACCTCGGAACACCTGAGCCTCGTCCTGGGGAACATCCTGAAGATCCTCAACAGTAACCTGGGCATCGACGAGGCCTCCTGGATGAAGCGCATCGCCGGTGAGCAGAGCTGCAGACACACACACACACACGCGCACGCACACACATATACACACACACACACACGCACGCGCGCACACACACATATACACACACACACACACACACACACACACGCACGCGCGCACACACACATATACACACACACACACACGCACGCGCGCACACACGCGCACGCACGCGCACACATACACACACATATACACGCACACACACGCGCACACACACGCACACACATACGCACGCACGCGCACACGGACACACATATACACGCACACACACGGGAAAAATTTTGTTCAGTTAACGATTTATGCTATTATAATTATCTATATTTTGAATTAGTTTGCATTTTTATATTTTGATTTCATCTCAATTAATGTTCCAGTCATTTTGTAGTGTTTTTGTTACTTTTATAATTTTTTTAAAGGGTTAGATAATTAGAATATTTTTAATGTTAAAATTTCCATTTTAAATTAGTTTGCTTTTATAGTTTCGGTTTTCATTTTAATAATTTTTTTTATCCATATTTTGAATTACATTTTATTTTTATTTTTTTTGTTTTGTTTTCATTTTAATTTTAGTAAAAGTGTTAGTAATTTTTATTGTGTGTTTTTGTCTTTTATTATTATTATTATACTGATACTGAAATAGTCATGATTATGTCATTATTTGAAGAGCTTATTAAGAACCTGCAGTTTGATCATGCTACACACACGCATGCTTGTTAGCATTCACAGATGTAGTGCGTACAGCAGTGTCAGCGTGTGTGTGTGTGTGTGTGTGTGTGTGTCAGTGTACGCTCAGCCCATCATCAGTAAGGCGCGGGCCGACCTGCTGAAGACCCACTTCCTGCCCACGCTGGAGAAGCTGAAGAAGAAGACGGTGAAGGTGGTGTTGGAGGAGGAGCTTCTGAAGGCCGAGAGCAAGGCCGACACCCAGGAGGCGGAGCTTCTGATCCTCGACGAGTTCGCGGTTCTGTGCCGAGACCTGTACGCCTTCTACCCGATGCTCATCCGCTACGTGGACAACAACAGGTGACGCCACACACACCAGACACGACACACACGAGACACGCCACACACACGACACCTGACGTCATCCACACAGACGTCAAGTTAATATTTCAATAATTCAAACACACATTGTTTTATTGTTTGGATTTTAAAAATTTTAATTTTAAATTTTCCACATTTTATAACTAGTGTTTTATTTTGTGTTTTGATTTTAATTGCACACTTTTTATTTAATTTGTCATCAGTGGTATTATAAATGTTTTTTATTTTATTTTAGAATTAGTTAATATCACATTGATTTAATTCTTTTTTATTTGAAAATTATTTAAATTTTACATTTATATATTTGCTTATTTATTAGTATGTGCTTTTTAAAAGTTTTTTTGTATTTTAAAATGATTTTTTATCATTTTAAGTTTTGAAGTTTAATTAGTAGTTAGTGTTTTATTGTTTGTTTTTATTTAATTTCGTATTTTCATTTTTTAAATATTTTTTAACATTGTTTTTTGCTTTCTGTTTTGATGAGTATTTGTTTGTTATTAGGTTTTTGTTTTTGTCATTTAGTTTTCATTGTTATTATTGTTTCTTTTACATGTTCAAAATGTTTTTTTTGTTAATTTCACATTGATTTAATTGTTTTTTTATTAGTACTTGTACGTGATTGTTTAGTTGTTGTTTGAGTGTGTTGTGTGTGTGTTTTACACTGAGTGTGTGTGTGTGTGTGTGTGTGTGTGTGTGTGTGTGTGTTTTACACTGAGTGTGTGTGTGTGTGTGTGTTACACTGAGTGTGTGTGTGTGTATGTTTTACACTGAGTGTGTGTGTGTGTGTGTGTGTGTGTGTTTTACTCTGAGTGTGTGTGTGTGTTACACTGAGTGTGTGTGTGTGGTTCCTGCAGGTCCCGCTGGCTGAAGGAGCCTGATGGCGACTCTAACGAGCTCTTCAGGATGGTGGCAGAGATCTTCATCCTGTGGTGTAAATCTCACGTGAGAGCCGCTTCATCTGTAGCGCTTCACCAGATATTAATCCTTGTGATATTTTTTGTGTTTGAGTTTTCTTTTTTCGGGCAAGAAATACAAAAACATACAAAGCAAAAAGCAACTATAGATATCTAGATCTCCTGGTAGAGTTCAAGACAATAAACATAAAATACAAACATATAATGTAGACATAAAATAAAAATAAATTACATAGATGTTAAAAAAAGTTTACTCAATATCAAAAGCAGCATTCCATAAATTCACAGTCTTGACATTGGATCCATGCATACGAGAAGAATCCTCGTGATATTAATAATCCTCGTGATATTAATAATCCTCGTGATATTAAT
Source organism: Semotilus atromaculatus (assembly GCA_031834385.1). Taxonomy (NCBI): domain Eukaryota; kingdom Metazoa; phylum Chordata; class Actinopteri; order Cypriniformes; family Leuciscidae; genus Semotilus; species Semotilus atromaculatus. The sequence goes on from JAULUF010000028.1 coordinate 30,295,473, forward strand.
AATCCTCGTGATATTAAAACTCTGTCTGTCTCTGCAGAACTTCAAGAGGGAAGAGCAGAACTTCGTTGTTCAGAACGAGATCAATAATCTGTCCTTCCTCACCGGAGACAGTAAAACCAAGATGGCCAAGGTACGAGTGAGAGTTTCCCATGATGCTTCAGGAGCTCAGCTGCAGTCACATGACATCAGTTCAGTGACGTCACTCTACAGGAACAACAAGTGTTTGTTTTCATATTTCATCAGAATGGAAGAATTTGCTTAGAATAGACACTTTACACCATCCGGAAGTTCCTTGCATAAACCAAATAAAAATCAATAAGATTTATTTTTAAACAAATTAATACTCAATACACAGACGCATTAAATACATTTATAATGTTACAAAAGATTAAATTTCAAATAAATGGTGTGATTTTGAACTTTCTATTCATCAAAGAATCCTGAAAAACAAAATGTATCACAGTTTCCAAAAAAAAAAAAAAAAAAATTCAACAGTGATAATGATAATCATAAATGTTTCTCGAGCATGAAATCATCATATTATCCTGATTTCTGAAGGATCATGTGACACTGAAGACTGGAGTAATGATGCTATAATTTACTAATAAATTACACTTTTCTATATATTCACATAGAAAACAGCTGATTTACATTGGAATAATTTTTCACTGTTTTTACTGTATTTTTGATCAAATAAACACAGCCCTGGTGAGCAGAAGACACTCTTTCAGAAACATAAAAATCATACGACCCCAAATTTGTCCATAAACCGGATGACAGAAGTGAACGAGTGTTTCATGTTGACTTTTATGCGAAGGATAAAGATACTCTCACTCTCACTCTCTCTCTCACACTCTCACTCGCTCTCTCTCTCTTTCTCTCTCTCACTCTCTCACACTCTCTCTCACTCTCTCTCTCTTCACTCACTCTCTGTCACTCTCTCTCTCTGTCACTCTCTCACTCTCTCTCTCTTCACTCACTCTCTGTCACTCTCTCTTCATTCACTCTCTGTCACTCTCTCTCACTCTCACTCTCTCTCTCTCTCTGTCACTCTCTCTCTCTTCACTCACTCTCTGTCACTCTCTCTCTCTTCATTCACTCTCTGTCACTCTCTCTCACTCTCCCTCTCTCAGACTCACTCTCTGACTCTCTTTCTCTCTCTCACTCTCTCACACTCTCTCTCACTCTCTCTCTCTTCACTCACTCTCTGTCACTCTCTCTCACTCTCTCTCTCTGTCACTCTCTCACTCTCTCTCACACTCTCTCTTCACTCACTCTCTCTTCACTCACTCTCTGTCACTCACTCTCACTCTCTCTGTCACTCTCTCACTCTCTCTCTCTTCACTCACTCTCTGTCACTCTCTCTTCATTCACTCTCTGTCACTCTCTCTCACTCTCTCTCTCTCTGTCACTCTCTCACTCTCTCTCATTTCTCTCACTCTCTTCACTCTCATTTCTCTCACTCTCTCTCTCTCTCTCACTCTCCCTCTCTCAGACTCTCTCTCTCACTCTCTCACTCTCTTTCTCTCTCTCTCACACTCTCTCTTCACTCTCATTTCTCTCACTCTCTTCACTCTCATTTCTCTCACTCACTCTCTCTCTCTCTCTCTTTCTCTCTCTCTCTCTCTCTCTCACACACTCTCTCTCTCTGTTATTATTCTCACTCTTTATTTAATCTGCACGTTCCCACACTAAACCAGCCGTCACCTACTAATATCACATGCTGATCTGCTGTTGATTAATCTTCCTTCGGTACTCCATTACTCTGTTAGATTTGTTTTCACAGGAGAACAAACGCTACATCATAAACACATCGACCTCGATGACTAAATGCATGCGTTTATTAATGCAAAGCTATATCAAGAGAACTTGTATAGCTTTCGTTTCAATCACTTTATATCCAAAATCATTAAATAACTCTCACAGGAAATGGAAAACATTAATATTAATAGTTAAAATTGATTGTGTGAATTCACATCATGATCTTTTGACGTGGATGATTGACTGTTTCCTGTGTGAACTGTATTATTAATAACAGCTTGTGCTTGTTTTGTCTTTCTCCTTCATGCACAGTCATTCTTACCCAAGGTACAGTGAGCGTGCATGAGCTGAAACACGTCAGATGCATGAGTTACTCTGAAACGCTCGTGTGTGTGTGTGTGTGTGTGTGTGTGTGTGTGTCTTCTGTCTCCGTCGCTCTGCTTCATCAGAAGCTCTTCTGTGTCTCTAAACATCAGCAGGAACATTATTAGAACCGTCAGTTTGAGGCATTTAGGATTTATATATTATATATATAATATTTCTATTTAGCTTTAAGTTGTTTTATTAAAATTTTAATACTTCACCTTAAACTTATTTTGTCTCAAAGATTCTTGTTTTTATGTTTTTTAATAAATAATTTATTTACAGTAAATAGTACACTAAAATAGTATAAAATATACTATTTAGTTTTGCACTGTGACCTTATTTTTATAACCTTTATAACCAAATGTCTCACATTACTGTAATAAAAAAAGAAAAAGAAATATATATATATATTTAATTATTTATAATAATAAAATGACAATATTAATATTACTTAAATTGAAAAGTAATGCTTCTTGTCTCCCTTCAAATCACATTAATTACAGGAATGCAACAAAAAAAATATTATTGTTATATATTATATAACCATATTGATATATAATCACAACATTTTGTGTACAAACAAGCACAGCAAACCTGGCATTTTTTTAAATCACATTTTAAATCCCAATTTATATCAGAAAAAAAAACACCTATTAGTTTTCCACCTAATATTTATGTTTTATTTAGTTAGGGTTAGGGTTAGTAACCCTATTTAATAAATACCTTTATTTAGTATTTAGTTACGTTTGAAGGGTTTGTTTACATAGAATGCTAGCACTCTAGTCGAGACATTAGAAAAATATCAGTCTACACATGCGTTTTATATTTAATATGAGCGAAATACACATGTGACATGACAACAAATCTTTAACTTTTAGGTGGCAAAATATTTTTTATTAATTCTATGAATTACACTGCGCAAAACAAAAGTAATACTAACGGATGAAGAAGGGTCGGCCTCCACAGAACATAAAATATTCTTTTTATTTTATTTACCGTGTTCACATTTATGAGGAAAAAACAAAGTTACGGACGTGATAGTTTTACAGACATGACCGCTCTGAAAGCGACTTTAAAACTTTCACAGAGACCTCAAACCGAAAGCACAAAGCCTTTCTTTAAAGTGAATTTCGTTTTTTATTAATTGTATCTTAATTTTAATCAATGTTTCATCAACCAATTGCCTGGATTTAATAAATAAGTAGTAAACATAGTAGAAAATAGATCATCAAGACATGGGGATAGAGACTGTCGGATGTTCATGTATTGTATTAGGGAGTTCGTGCAGTCATGCATCAGCTATCCGTTTGGAAGGTATGAAGAAAATAAAAAAGTTAATTCTGTTTTTATCTGTGATTTAATAAAAAATAACGTGATCAGATCACATGATGAATTTTTTTTCGATTTAGTTTAGCGATGTGGAGATTACAATCTGAAACACATGGCAAAAGCATATAGACAAGATTCGAACCGGAAGTTGGCAACCGGAGTCGTCGTCAGGGCAGCGCGCATTGTTTAGAGCAGAAAAAGGTGGATTGCAATGAACGAAAGCCATTTTTACTAGTTTTACTGAAGCGGATTGAGATCGACTCCTCTGTTAGTGATGATGATGATGAGGAGGATTATGGGGATGATAATGAGGTTCATAATGAGGTTGATGATGATGATGATGATGAAGATGATGATGGAGTTTAAAGCTCCTTTTGGGTCGACCCGTGCCTCGTGTGTCAGTGTTTGATCTGTCTTGATGATAATGATGATGATGAAGATGATGTGTCAGTGTTTGATTTGTCTTGATGATGATGATGATGGTGATGATGATGATGATGATGATGATGAAGATGATGTGTCAGTGTTTGATTTGTCTTGATGATGATGATGATGATGAAGATGATGTGTCAGTGTTTGATCTGTCTTGATGAAGATGGTGATGATGATGAAGATGATGTGTCAGTGTTTGATTTGTCTTGATGATGATGATGATGAAGTTGATGTGTCAGTGTTTGATTTGTCTTGATGATGATGATGATGATGATGAAGATGATGTGTCAGTGTTTGATCTGTCTTGATGAAGATGGTGATGATGATGAAGATGATGTGTCAGTGTTTGATTTGTCTTGATGATGATGATGAAGTTGATGTGTCAGTGTTTGTTCTGTCTTGATGATGATGAAGATGATGTGTCAGTGTTTGATCTTTCGTGATGTTTTGCAGTGCCTCATATGTCACATGTTGTCGTCGCTGGTGTTTGTGTCTTTCTGCTGTGTGTGTGTGTGTGTTAGTCTGTTTTCTTGTTAAATATTGTTTATGAATATTCATCCACACAGCAGAAGCTTGTACAGATGTTGTTAATCTCTCAGGATATTTTCTGTTGCATTAAACAAGTTTATCTGTACTTGTATCATTTATCAGGAGAGTCAATCTTACAAACACAAAACAAGTTCCTCTTCAGTCGACGCCACGTTGAGGCCAACCAATAGGAATCTGGCTAGCGAGGCCAATCTACTTCGAGGTGGTAGAGGCCCCGAGAGGCCCGGCTCTGTCGGCTGCTGCACCCTTATTACTCCAGAGTGAAACCTGTTGAGTCCTCCAAACCCCTTGGCCCGGACATGGTGGAGCGTCCGGCGCCAGGCCTTTATCCGCTGAACCCTTGAGAACCGGGCCTAGGCTGTGTGACCCTGCGGTGGGCCCATATGTGTGACCCTACGGTGGGCCCCTATGTGTGACCCTACGGTGGGCCCCTATGTGTGACCCTACGGTGGGCCCATATGTGTGACCCTACGGTGGGCCCATATGTGTGACCCTACGGTGGGCCCATATGTGTGACCCTACGGTGGGCCCATATGTGTGACCCTACGGGGGGCCCCTATGTGTGACCCTACGGGGGGCCCATATGTGTGACCCTACGGTGAGCCCCTATGTGTGACCCTACGGTGGGCCCATATGTGTGACCCTACGGTGGGCCCATATGTGTGACCCTACGGTGGGCCCATATGTGTGACCCTACGGTGAGCCCCTATGTGTGACCCTACGGTGGGCCCCTATGTGTGACCCTACGGTGGGCCCATATGTGTGACCCTACGGTGGGCCCATATGTGTGACCCTACGGTGGGCCCATATGTGTGACCCTACGGGGGGCCCATATGTGTGACCCTACGGTGGGCCCCTATGTGTGACCCTACGGTGGGCCCCTATGTGTGACCCTACGGTGGGCCCCTATGTGTGACCCTACGGTGGGCCCATATGTGTGACCCTACGGTGGGCCCATATGTGTGACCCTACGGGGGGCCCCTATGTGTGACCCTACGGTGGGCCCATATGTGTGACCCTACGGTGGGCCCCTATGTGTGACCATACGGTGGGCCCCTATGTGTGACCCTACGGTGGGCCCATATGTGTGACCCTACGGTGAGCCCCCATGTGTGACCCTACGGTGAGCCCCTATGTGTGACCCTACGGTGGGCCCCTATGTGTGACCCTACGGTGGGCCCATATGTGTATATTTTCTGTGTATATTTTCTATTTCCCTTGGCCTAAGTCACCCAGTATTCATATGTAGTACAACCTTCGGCTAGTCCAAATGTATTTCCCAAATAACTCCGGGAAGAAAGAGTCTTCCGCAGGGTTCTCCTTCCTAACAGAAAGGGAACGCTTTCCCAGTGTTGTCAATATCTCACTATGGGTTATATATGTCCTCCTCCTATCCTAAAAGGGGTGGAGGCGTGCACAGAGCGCTCTGGGGTGCAGCTGTGGCCCTTTGGTACGGATTCCTATTCGTCGGTTTCGGCGTGGCGTAGACTGACCGACTGAAGAGGAACGTCTCGGTTACATATGGTAACCCTCGTTCCCTGAAGGAGGGACCGGAGACGTACGTGTATGTAAATGTAAATGTAACGACGTTACATTTTTAAGAAATATTTTTTATTTATTATTAATAAAATATATACATGTATATATCGGGATTAGGGTGGTTCTATATATTATATTATATATGTATATTTATTTATTATAATGTGATTAGGAGGGGGATAAGAAACATTACCATTTAAGGTGATAATATCTATTATGATAATATTTATTTTTATTTATTTATTTTTTAGATATAAATATATTTTTATGTAATTATTTAATATTTAGATTTTTTTTTTGCATTACAGTAATGTGATTTAAATGGGAAGTTAGGATAATTTTCATGACAAGTCACAATGCAAAAAATCTGTAAATGGTCATAATCATCTTTTTTTCTTTATGTAAAGTATAATCTATTTTGATTTATTTTCCCATGTGTGCGTGCGTGCGTGCGTGCGTGCGTGCGTGCGTGTGTGTGTGTGTGTGTGTGTGTGTGTGCCTGCGTGCGTGTGTGTGTGTGTGTGTCTCTTGTCAGTCCGGAGGTCAGGATCAGGAACGGAAGCACAAGAAGCGTCGAGGAGACTTTTACTCGGTCCAAACGTCTCTGATCGTGGCGGCGCTGAAGAAGATGCTGCCCATCGGCCTGAACATGTGTACGCCGGGAGACCAGGAGCTCATCCTGCTGGCCAAGACACGATACGGCCTGGTACGGGTCACTGGGGTCAGGGGTCACTGGGGTCACAGGTGTGATTCGTGTTTGTGATGGGATGGTTTTGTTTGGATGTGTAGAAGGACACAGATGAGGAGGTGAAGGAGCACATCAGACAGAACCTGCACCTGAAGGAGAAGGTCAGTCCATGAAATACACACACACACACACACACACACACACACACACTCACTCACCCATCTCTTGTGTTCACACACTCAGTCTGAGGATCCTGCTGTTCAGTGGCAGCTCCACCTGTATAAAGATGTGATGGTGAAAACAGAGGAAAGTCCCGATCCGGAGAGAAGCATCGAGAGAATCCAGAGCATCTCAGCCGCTGTGTTCCACCTCGAGCAGGTCATCATCTCACACACACACACACACACACACACACACACACACACACACACACGCACGCACACACACACACACACGCACGCGCACACACACGTCCTCTCACAAACACACAAACACACGTCCTCTCACACATACATACACACACACACACACGTCCTCTCACACACACATACACACACACACACGTCCTCTCTCACACACACACACACACACACGTCCTCTCTCACACACACACACACGTCCTCTCACACACACACACACACTCACTGTAACGTGTTGCAGGTCGAGCAGCCGCTGCGCTCTAAGAAGTGTGTTTGGCAGAAGCTGTTGTCTAAGCAGAGGAAGAGAGCAGTGGTGGCGTGTTTCAGGATGGCTCCACTATATAACCTGCCCAGGTAACACTATCTATCTATCTATCTATCTATCTATCTATCTATCTATCTATCTATCTATCTATCTATCTATCTATCTATCTATCTATCTATCTATCCATCATCCATCCATCATCTATCATCCATCTATCCATCATTCATCCATCTTCCAATATCCATCATCCATCTTCCAATATCCATCATCCATCTATCCATCATTCATCCATCTTCCATCATCCATCTATCCATCCATCCATCATCCATCCATCATCCATCCATCCATCCATCCATCCATCTATCCATCATCCATCTATCCATCATCCATCATCCATCCATCCATCATCCATCTATCCATCCATCCATCATCCATCATTCATCCATCCATCCATCTATCCATCATCCATCATCCATCCATCCATCATCCATCCATCCATCCATCTATCCATCTATCCATCATCCATCCATCCATCATCCATCCATCCATCCATCTATCCATTATCCATCTATCCATCATCCATCCATCCATCATCCATCTATCCATCCATCATCCATCCATCCATCATCCATCCATCCATCCATCCATCATCCATCTATCCATCATTCATCCATCTTCCAATATCCATCATCCATCTATCCATCATCCATCATCCATCCATCCATCCATCTATCCATCATCCATCTATCCATCATCCATCTATCCATCCATCCATCTATCCATCATCCATCATCCATCTATCCATCATCCATCTATCCATCATCCATCCATCTATCCATCATCCATCTATCCATCATCCATCCATCATCCATCCATCCATCATCCATCCATCATCTATCCATCATCCATCTATCCATCATCCATCATCCATCCATCCATCATCCATCTATCCATCCATCCATCATCCATCCATCCATCCATCTATCCATCATCCATCTATCCATCATCCATCCATCCATCATCCATCCATCATCCATCCATCCATCCATCATCCATCCATCCATCATCCATCCATCATCCATCCATCCATCATCCATCCATCCATCATCCATCCATCCATCCATCTATCCATCATCCATCATCCATCCATCCATCATCCATCATCCATCTATCCATCCATCCATCATCCATCCATCCATCCATCTATCCATCTATCCATCTATCCATCATCCATCTATCATCATCCATCCATCATCCATCCATCCATCATCTATCCATCATCCATCCATCATCTATCCATCATCCATCTATCCATCATCCATCCATCCATCATCCATCTATCCATCCATCATCCATCCATCCATCCATCTATCCATCTATCCATCATCCATCCATCCATCCATCCATCATCCATCCATCCATCCATCATCCATCCATCCATCCATCATCCATCCATCATCCATCCATCCATCATCCATCCATCCATCATCCATCCATCCATCCATCTATCCATCATCCATCCATCCATCATCCATCATCCATCTATCCATCCATCATCCATCCATCCATCCATCTATCCATCATCCATCTATCCATCATCCATCCATCATCCATCCATCCATCATCCATCCATCCATCATCCATCCATCCATCCATCATCCATCCATCATCCATCCATCCATCCATCATCCATCCATCCATCCATCCATCTATCCATCTATCCATCATCCATCCATCCATCATCCATCCATCCATCCATCTATCCATTATCCATCCATCCATCATCCATCTATCCATCCATCATCCATCCATCCATCATCCATCTATCCATCCATCCATCATCCATCCATCCATCATCCATCCATCATCCATCTATCCATCATTCATCCATCCATCATCCATCTATCCATCCATCCATCATCCATCCATCCATCATCCATCCATCATCCATCTATCCATCATCCATCCATCCATCATCCATCTATCCATCCATCATCCATCCATCCATCATCCATCTATCCATCATCCATCCATCATCCATCCATCATCCATCCATCCATCCATCTATCCATCATCCATCTATCCATCATCCATCTATCCATCCATCCATCTATCCATCATCCATCTATCCATCATCCATCTATCCATCATCCATCCATCTATCCATCATCCATCTATCCATCATCCATCCATCTATCCATCATCCATCTATCCATCATCCATCTATCCATCATCCATCCATCATCCATCCATCATCTATCCATCATCCATCCATCATCTATCCATCATCCATCCATCATCTATCCATCATCCATCCATCATCTATCCATCATCCATCTATCCATCATCCATCCATCATCCATCCATCCATCATCTATCCATCATCCATCCATCATCTATCCATCATCCATCCATCATCCATCCATCATCTATCCATCATCCATCCATCATCCATCCATCATCCATCCATCATCTATCCATCATCCATCCATCATCCATCCATCATCCATCCATCATCTATCCATCATCCATCCATCATCCATCCATCATCCATCCATCCATCCATCTATCCATCATCCATCCATCCATCATCCATCTATCCATCCATCATCCATCCATCCATCCATCTATCCATCATCCATCTATCCATCATCCATCATCCATCATCCATCCATCCATCATCATCCATCCATCCATCATCCATCCATCCATCCATCATCCATCCATCCATCATCCATCCATCTATCCATCATCCATCATCCATCCATCCATCATCCATCATCCATCTATCCATCCATCCATCATCCATCCATCCATCCATCTATCCATCATCCATCCATCCATCATCCATCCATCATCCATCCATCCATCATCCATCCATCCATCATCCATCCATCCATCCATCATCCATCCATCCATCCATCCATCTATCCATCTATCCATCATCCATCCATCCATCATCTATCCATTATCCATCTATCCATCATCCATCCATCCATCATCCATCTATCCATCCATCCATCCATCCATCATCCATCCATCATCCATCCATCCATCATCCATCCATCCATCATCCATCCATCCATCATCCATCTATCCATCATTCATCCATCTTCCAATATCCATCATCCATCTATCCATCATCCATCTATCCATCATCCATCCATCATCCATCCATCATCCATCCATCCATCCATCTATCCATCATCCATCTATCCATCCATCCATCTATCCATCATCCATCTATCCATCATCCATCCATCTATCCATCATCCATCCATCTATCCATCATCCATCTATCCATCATCCATCTATCCATCATCCATCCATCATCCATCCATCCATCATCTATCCATCATCCATCCATCATCCATCTATCCATCATTCATCCATCTTCCAATATCCATCATCCATCTATCCATCATCCATCCATCATCCATCCATCATCCATCCATCCATCCATCTATCCATCATCCATCTATCCATCATCCATCTATCCATCCATCCATCTATCCATCATCCATCTATCCATCATCCATCTATCCATCATCCATCCATCTATCCATCATCCATCTATCCATCATCCATCCATCTATCCATCATCCATCTATCCATCATCCATCCATCTATCCATCATCCATCTATCCATCATCCATCCATCCATCCATCATCTATCCATCATCCATCCATCATCTATCCATCATCCATCCATCATCTATCCATCATCCATCCATCATCTATCCATCATCCATCCATCATCCATCCATCATCCATCCATCATCTATCCATCATCCATCCATCATCTATCCATCATCCATCCATCATCTATCCATCATCCATCTATCCATCATCCATCCATCATCCATCCATCCATCATCTATCCATCATCCATCCATCATCTATCCATCATCCATCCATCATCCATCCATCATCTATCCATCATCCATCCATCATCCATCCATCCATCATCCATCCATCATCCATCCATCATCTATCCATCATCCATACATCATCCATCCATCATCCATCCATCATCTATCCATCATCCATCCATCATCCATCCATCATCCATCCATCCATCCATCTATCCATCATCCATCTATCCATCATCCATCTATCCATCCATCCATCTATCCATCATCCATCATCCATCTATCCATCATCCATCTATCCATCCATCCATCCATCCATCTATCCATCATCCATCTATCCATCATCCATCTATCCATCATCCATCCATCATCCATCCATCCATCATCTATCCATCATCCATCCATCATCCATCTATCCATCATTCATCCATCTTCCAATATCCATCATCCATCTATCCATCATCCATCTATCCATCATCCATCATCCATCCATCATCCATCATCTATCCATCATCCATCATCTATCCATCATCCATCCATCATCTATCCATCATCTATCCATCATCCATCCATCATCCATCCATCATCTATCCATCATCTATCCATCATCCATCCATCATCCATCCATCATCTATCCATCATCCATCATCCATCCATCATCTATCCATCATCTATCCATCATCCATCATCTATCCATCATCCATCATCCATCCATCATCTATCCATCATCTATCCATCATCCATCCATCATCCATCCATCATCTATCCATCATCCATCATCCATCCATCATCTATCCATCATCCATCCATCATCCATCCATCATCCATCCATCCATCCATCTATCCATCATCCATCTATCCATCATCCATCTATCCATCCATCCATCTATCCATCATCCATCTATCCATCATCCATCTATCCATCATCCATCTATCCATCATCCATCCATCTATCCATCATCCATCTATCCATCATCCATCTATCCATCATCCATCCATCATCCATCCATCCATCATCTATCCATCATCCATCCATCATCCATCTATCCATCATTCATCCATCTTCCAATATCCATCATCCATCTATCCATCATCCATCATCCATCCATCATCCATCATCTATCCATCATCTATCCATCATCCATCATCCATCCATCATCTATCCATCATCTATCCATCATCCATCCATCATCTATCCATCATCTATCCATCATCCATCCATCATCCATCCATCATCTATCCATCATCCATCATCCATCCATCATCTATCCATCATCTATCCATCATCTATCCATCATCCATCATCCATCCATCATCTATCCATCATCTATCCATCATCCATCCATCATCCATCCATCATCTATCCATCATCCATCATCCATCCATCATCTATCCATCATCCATCATCTATCCATCATCCATCATCCATCCATCATCTATCCATCATCTATCCATCATCCATCCATCATCCATCCATCATCTATCCATCATCCATCATCCATCCATCATCTATCCATCATCTATCCATCATCCATCCATCCATCTATCCATCATCTATCCATCATCCATCCATCATCCATCCATCATCTATCCATCATCCATCCATCATCCATCCATCATCTATCCATCATCTATCATCCATCCATCCGATCGCTCGTCACATCGAGACCCAAACCCTGAGCAGAGTCTGAGCTCCATCTGTGTCTGATTGCCTTAGAAATCAAACTTTACTTTTTTTATTTTACTTCTCAAAACTCCAATCAATCCATTTGATTGTATAATACATGAGTATTTTTTTAATCTAATACGAATGATCAATTTTGTTTGTAACAATCCACTTAAATCTTTTTTGCAAATGTAATAAAATTCTTGCATAAAGCCCTTAAGTGTTTGTTATATGCACACTTTTATACTTATAGATATTTTTCACATATATATAATTTATCTCTTTGTATGTATATATAATTGTCTTTAAAGTTTAATTTATTTAATAGATTTAGTTTGCAAATATATTTAAACTAAAAAAAGGGATTGTTAAAAATGTATTATTATTATTATTAATAATATTTTTGTACAGTTTGAATGTTGTTTTATCTCATACTGTGTGTTCAGCCGCTTGTATGTCCTGTCGCTGTAAAAAGTATTTTGTCGATTATTATTATTTTTACTAGTGCTGGGCGACGATTATTCGCATCCAAAAGAAAAGTTTGTGTTTACATAATATATTTGTGTGTACTGTGTATAATTATTTTGCATATATAAATACACACACATGCATGTATATATTAAATAAAAATGTATTATACACAGTACACTGTACATATATTCTGTAAACACAAACTTTTATTTTGGAATGCGATTAATTGTTGTCCAGCGCTAATTTTGACTAATAACCAAGTGTTATTGTTCTTTAATACTCATGTGTAACTGTGACTCAGATTTGTGTCTTGTTTCCTCTCCACGTCACGTTCCTGTTCTCAGGCACAAAATTAATAATTACTTCCTGAATTCCTACCGACACATTTGGCTGGGCAGAATTCTTGAGCGTTCTGACAATGACCGTCTGCTCGCGGTGCTAACGGTAACGTAGCGCTCAGACAACGCTTGCTTTGCTCGCGGAAACCCCCGTTTCTGAGCCGTGGTTTGGACGGTAACCGTCTGACGGGTCATCTCAGATGTTAAAGGCTCCATGTTCATCTGTGTTTAGTGTGTAATGTTGCAGTTTGATCACGAAAAAGCTCCAGTTCTTCTCTATATCAGTGTCAGTGTTTCTGACCTCCTGAAACGCCTCCATTGTAGCCTTGAGTTTCTTCAGGGAACGAACACGTCACAATATTACTCATTATAATAATTCATATGCAGAATAAAGGGGCGGGGCCTGGTTGAGTTAGTTAGTAGTGTGTTAAACTGGCGGCATCTTCCGGTCTCTCTCTCTCCACACTGAAGTGATTAAACTGCAGTTCCTCCACTGGCCACTAGAGGCCGGCTGCAGAACAGACTCAGTCCCATAGACTCGCATGTTAAAATGCTCAACTTTACAGCAGAATTAAACATGTTTACAGCCTGGTGCAAAAAGTGGTTTTGGTCTATAAAGCTAATGTTGTCCTTCATGACGACTGTGAGGCGGGTGAATGTTTTTAATACTCATTCGTTTAAATTATATTAAGCCTTAAAGTTGTGCATAATTAAGGGCGTGGCCACTTGAGTGACAGGTGGATTGCCGCTGATGTCACTGCTAGCCGTTTGTCTGCTAGCGTTAGCGTCACCTCAGCTAATCCACCTCTGCACGTTCGTTTATCCGGGAGTGACGCGCGGCCAAGATGGCGATTATTTAAGATGGCCTTATTTTTTAAGTCTATGGTTGAAACTGGCGGTTATGGTAAGGGGCGGGACATTTCCCAAACATGCTCAAAGCTCTCGACCAATCACAACACACTGATCCAGCTGACCAATCAGAGCACAGTGTGCTTTTCAGGAGGAGGGACTTCATAGAGACAGGAAGTAAACAGAGCGTTACTGACAGACTGGGAAGAGAGGAGCCGCAACAATGGAGAATATGAGGAAAATAATCAACATTCGAGTTCTAGAAGAGACCAAAAACACACAATATGGCGTCTTTAAAGTTTTATAGATCTTTGATGTCACATCTACACGATGACCCGTCAGATGAACCCTAACTAACTAACTAACTGACCCTCCAGCACTTCCTGTTTCCCTAGCCTCGCCCTGACAACCCTGTTGCTATGTTAACCCTGTCTCCTCGCCCTGGCAACCGTTGCTATGTTAACCCTGTCTCCTCCTGCTGTCCTGTCTCAGGCATCGCTCCATTAACCTGTTCCTCACCGGATACCAGCGGCTCTGGATAGAGGCCGAGATGTACTCGTTTGAGGAGAAGCTAGTGCAGGATCTGGCCGTAAGTAACGTTACGCTCGAAGTCGAGCCGCTGGTCTCCACACCGGACCCAGTGAAAGCCAAACGTTTTGTGTCTTTTAGTTTGTGTCTGAGATCCAACTAAACAAACCTTATAGCTGATATGACGTTAGTTGTGTCCCAGATAGGGTTGGGAATCGAATACATTTCGATTTCCTCTTATCGATTCCTTTGTGAGCATTTCAATATGTGTGTCAGTAAATTGGACCCGTGCGGCTCTTAAAGTGACAGCAGCCTAATATTCCTGCTCTATAATAACACTGATATTCCCGCTCTATAATAACACTGATATTCCCGCTCTATAATAACACTGATATTCCCGCTCTATAATAACACTGATATTCCCGCTCTATAATAACACTAATATTCCCGCTCTATAATAACACTAATATTCCCGCTCTATAATAACACTGATATTCCCGCTCTATAATAACGCTGATATTCCCGCTCTATAATAACACACACTGATATTCCCGCTCTATAATAACGCTGATATTCCCGCTCTATAATAACACTGATATTCCTGCTCTATAATAACGCTGATATTCCCGCTCTATAATAACACTAATATTCCCGCTCTATAATAACACTAATATTCCCGCTCTATAATAACACTGATATTCCCGCTCTATAATAACACTAATATTCCCGCTCTATAATAACACTAATATTCCTGCTCTATAATAACACTGATATTCCCGCTCTATAATAACACTAATATTCCCGCTCTATAATAACACTAATATTCCCGCTCTATAATAACACTGATATTCCCGCTCTATAATAACGCTGATATTCCCACTCTATAACACACACTGATATTCCCGCTCTATAATAACACTAATATTCCCGCTCTATAATAACACTGATATTCCCGCTCTATAATAACACTAATATTCCCGCTCTATAATAACGCTGATATTCCCACTCTATAATAACACACACTGATATTCCCGCTCTATAATAACGCTGATATTCCCACTCTATAATAACACACACTGATATTCCCGCTCTATAATAACGCTGATATTCCCGCTCTATAATAACACTGATATTCCCGCTCTATAATAACACTGATATTCCCGCTCTATAATAACGCTGATATTCCCGCTCTATAATAACACACACTGATATTCCCGCTCTATAATAACGCTGATATTCCCGCTCTATAATAACGCTGATATTCCCGCTCTATAATAACACACACTGATATTCCCGCTCTATAATAACGCTGATATTCCCGCTCTATAATAACACTGATATTCCTGCTCTATAATAACGCTGATATTCCCGCTCTATAATAACGCTGATATTCCCGCTCTATAATAACGCTGATATTCCCGCTCTATAATAACACTGATATTCCCGCTCTATAATAACGCTGATATTCCCGCTCTATAATAACGCTGATATTCCCGCTCTATAATAACACACACTGATATTCCCGCTCTATAATAACACTGATATTCCCGCTCTATAATAACACTGATATTCCCGCTCTATAATAACGCTGATATTCCCGCTCTATAATAACACACACTGATATTCCCGCTCTATAATAACGCTGATATTCCCGCTCTATAATAACGCTGATATTCCCGCTCTATAATAACACACACTGATATTCCCGCTCTATAATAACGCTGATATTCCCGCTCTATAATAACACTGATATTCCTGCTCTATAATAACGCTGATATTCCCGCTCTATAATAACGCTGATATTCCCGCTCTATAATAACGCTGATATTCCCGCTCTATAATAACACTGATATTCCCGCTCTATAATAACGCTGATATTCCCGCTCTATAATAACGCTGATATTCCCGCTCTATAATAACACACACTGATATTCCCGCTCTATAATAACACTGATA
>JAULUF010000028.1:30320000-30352500 GCA_031834385.1 Semotilus atromaculatus
TCCTCTGAAGCCCTAGTGGGACGTTTCCCTTTTTTGTAAAAAAAAAACTGTAATTGAACCTTAAAAATGAGCTATATTTCCATTTTTGGTGTTGTTATTGCTCAGGGTTTTTTCAAACTGGGGTCTGTGAGTTCATTCACAACTATTAATTACATTAAATCATCAAAATGAACACTTAAAATAAATAATTTTACAATAAAAACAATCAAAATAAAAGCCTTACTAATAATTAATTAAAATAAAAAAGTCAAATTAAATAAATCATTTTAAATAAAAAAACAATCACTTACTAATTCATTAATTTAATTAGAAATGGCCAATTAAAATGAATAATTTTAAAATAAAACACTCACTAATAATTCATTCAATTAAAAATGTCCAATTAAAATGAATCATTTAAATTTTAAAACATGTACTAATAAAGTCAATGTCAAATTAAGATCAAAATCTATCAAAATAAAACAGAGTAATAATTAAACAATTGTCAAATGTCAAAATATGAACACTTTTAAAATGAAAATGATCTAAATGTTACACTCACTTAAATTTAAATATTTCATTTTAAAATAAAAACACTTACCAAAACAGATTTTTATTTACCTGCATGTCATGTGACCATGACAATGTTCAATTACTGAGATATTTTTTAATATTCATACTGGTTATTTTTAGGAAACTGGTGAAGATTTAATAAATCATATTTATCTGAAGTAGCAGCGGCTCCTAAACATGTCCTTTTCAATCTGACAGATTAATAACCAGTAATCAATAAACCAGTAGATGTGTGTAAAGTAGATGTGATTGACAGCCACTGCTCTTCTGCTTGAGCTCGATGTAATATGATGAAATATTGATGGAGAACATGATCAAATACAATGCAAGTTCATATTTTCTCACAGTATAACAGAAAGTTCCATTGAATTTTCTAACGAAGCGATTAACACTGAATGCTAACGAACGGCCACATGATTATTATTATGATTTGCTTGATCATATACTAATCAAACGAATGACGCGTATATAATGCTGAGAGTAGTTCATATATAGTTTTATTTATATTGAATGTTTACAATTTCATTTAGTTTATTATTATTTTATTTATAATTTAATTTTATATATTATTAAACTAATAATAATATATGAAATAATTATGTTTATCTTTTTATTTTATTTTTGATATTATGCAAGTTTAGCATTTTATTTATATTTTAAACATTTGTAATTTCATTTTAATTATATTTGTTTGCAATTTCAATTGATTTATTATTTTATATTATGTAATTTTTTTTACTGTTTAATTTTTTTGTAATTTTCATTATTTTATGATATATATTATATATTTAACAATTGTATTTATAATTATCTTATTTATATTATGTATGTTTATCATAGCATTTTTTTTTTTTAAAATTATTTTGTATATTATATTATAATTTCATTGTATTTTATATTATGTATTATGTATTTTGTTTTCTGTTTCATTTGATTTATATTATACATTTATAATTTCATTTTAATTATTGTTTTATTTATATTATAAATTAGCATTTTATTTACTGTTTTCATAAATTTTTCATACTGTTATCATTTTATTTATTATTTTATATAGTGTATTTTATCATTTTATTTATTTTATTTTTTACTGTTTCATTTTATTTCTATTTTATACGTTTATAAATTAATTTTTAATGATTATTTTATTTATATTAATATTTCAAATTGTATGTATTGTTTTATTTACATTATGTATGCCTATACTAGTGATTATGATGTGTGTGCAGTGGTTGAGAGGGCAGAACGTCTGCAGAAATCTCTGAAGTGTGTGTGTGTTTCCCCGAAGGCTCTAAAGTTCTCCAGAACGACGAGTTCACCAGAGATCTGTTCCGGTTCCTGCAGCTCCTGTGTGAAGGACACAACAACGGTGCAAAACACACACTCACTCACTCTGAAACACACACACACACTCACTCACACTGAAACACACACAGGATGAAACACACACTCACTCACACTGAAACACACACTGATGATGAAACACACACTCACTCACACTGAAACACACACTGATGATGAAACACACACTCACTCACACTGAAACACACACTGATGATGAAACACACTCACTCACACTGAAACACACACTGAGGATGAAACACACACTCACTCACACTGAAACACACACTGATGATGGAACACACACTCACTCACACTGAGGATGAAACACACACTCACTCACACTGAAACACACACTGAGGATGAAACACACACTCACTCACACTGAAACACACACTCACTCACACTGAAACACACACTGAGGATGAAACACACACTGATGATGGAACACACACTCACTCACACTGAGGATGAAACACACACTCACTCACACTGAAACACACACTGAGGATGAAACACACACTCACTCACACTGAAACACACACTCACTCACACTGAAACACACACTGAGGATGAAACACACACTCACTCACACTGAAACACACACTCACTCACACTGAAACACACACTGAGGATGAAACACACACTCACTCACACTGAAACACACACTCACTCACACTGAAACACACACTCACTCACACTGAAACACACACTCACTCACACTGAAACACACACTCACTCACACTGAAACACACACTGATGATGAAACACACACTCACTCACACTGAAACACACACTGATGATGAAACACACACTCACTCACACTGAAACACACACTGATGATGAAACACACTCACTCACACTGAAACACACACTGAGGATGAAACACACACTCACTCACACTGAAACACACACTGATGATGGAACACACACTCACTCACACTGAGGATGAAACACACACTCACTCACACTGAAACACACACTGAGGATGAAACACACACTCACTCACACTGAAACACACACTCACTCACACTGAAACACACACTGAGGATGAAACACACACTGATGATGGAACACACACTCACTCACACTGAGGATGAAACACACACTCACTCACACTGAAACACACACTGAGGATGAAACTCACACTGAAACACACACTCACTCACACTGAAACACACACTGAGGATGAAACACACACTCACTCACACTGAAACACACACTCACTCACACTGAAACACACACTGAGGATGAAACACACACTCACTCACACTGAAACACACACTCACTCACACTGAAACACACACTCACTCACACTGAAACACACACTGATGATGGAACACACACTCACTCACACTGAGGATGAAACACACACTCACTCACACTGAAACACACACTGAGGATGAAACACACACTCACTCACACTGAAACACACACTCACTCACACTGAAACTCACACTGAGGATGAAACACACACTCACTCACACTGAAACACACACTGAGGATGAAACACACACTCACTCACACTGAAACACACACTCACTCACACTGAAACACACACTGAGGATGAAACACACACTCACTCACACTGAAACACACACTGAGGATGAAACACACACTCACTCACACTGAAACACACACTCACTCACACTGAAACACACACTCACTCACACTGAAACACACACTGAGGATGAAACACACACTCACTCACACTGAAACACACACTGAGGATGAAACACACACTCACTCACACTGAAACACACACTCACTCACACTGAAACACACACTGAGGATGAAACACACACTCACTCACACTGAAACACACACTGAGGATGAAACACACACTCACTCACACTGAAACACACACTGAGGATGAAACACACACTCACTCACACTGAAACACACACTGATGATGAAACACACACTCACTCACACTGAAACACACACTGAGGATGAAACACACACTCACTCACACTGAAACACACACTGAGGATGAAACACACACTCACTCACACTGAAACACACACTGAGGATGAAACACACACTCACTCACACTGAAACACACACTGATGATGAAACACACCCACTCACACTGAAACACACACAGGATGAAACACACACTCACTCACACTGAAACACACACTGAGGATGAAACACACACTCACTCACACTGAAACACACACTAAGGATGAAACACACACTCACTCACACTGAAACACACACAGGATGAAACACACACTCACTCACACTGAAACACACACTCACTCACACTGAAACACACACTGAGGATGAAACACACTCACTCACACTGAAACACACACAGGATGAAACACACTCACTCACACTGAAACACACACTGATGATGAAACACACACTCACTCACACTGAAACACACACTCACTCACACTGAGGATGAAACACACACTCACTCACACTGAGGATGAAACACACACACTCACTCACACTGAAACACACACTGAGGATGAAACACACACTCACTCACACTGAAACACACACTGAGGATGAAACACACACTCACTCACACTGAAACACACACTGAGGATGAAACACACACTCACTCACACTGAAACACACACTGAGGATGAAACACAAACTCACTCACACTGAAACACACACTGAGGATGAAACACACACTCACTCACACTGAAACACACACTGAGGATGAAACACACACTCACTCACACTGAAACACACACTGAGGATGAAACACAAACTCACTCACACTGAAACACACACTGTGGATGAAACACACACTCACTCACACTGAAACACACACAGGATGAAACACACACTCACTCACACTGAAACACACACTGAGGATGAAACACAAACTCACTCACACTGAAACACACACTGTGGATGAAACACACACTCACTCACACTGAAACACACACAGGATGAAACACACACTCACTCACACTGAAACACACACTGAGGATGAAACACACTCACTCACACTGAGGATGAAACACACACTCACTCACACTGAAACACACACAGGATGAAACACACTCACTCACACTGAAACACACACTGATGATGAAACACACACTCACTCACACTGAAACACACACTCACTCACACTGAAACACACACTGATGATGAAACACAAACTCACTCACACTGAAACACACACTGATGATGAAACACACACTCACTCACACTGAAACACACACTCACTCACACTGAAACACACACTCACTCACACTGAAACACACACTCACTCACACTGAAACACACACTCACTCACACTGAAACACACACTGATGATGAAACACACACTCACTCACACTGAAACACACACTCACTCACACTGAAACACACACAGGATGAAACACAAACTCACTCACACTGAAACACACACTGTGGATGAAACACACACTCACTCACACTGAAACACACACAGGATGAAACACACACTCACTCACACTGAAACACACACTCACTCACACTGAAACACACACTGAGGATGAAACACAAACTCACTCACACTGAAACACACACTGTGGATGAAACACACACTCACTCACACTGAAACACACACAGGATGAAACACACACTCACTCACACTGAAACACACACTGATGATGAAACACACTCACTCACACTGAAACACACACTGAGGATGAAACACACACTCACTCACACTGAAACACACACAGGATGAAACACACACTCAATCACACTGAAACACACACTGATGATGAAACACACACTCACTCACACTGAAACACACACAGGATGAAACACACTCACTCACACTGAAACACACACTGATGATGAAACACACACTCACTCACACTGAAACACACACTCACTCACACTGAAACACACACTCACTCACACTGAAACACACACTGATGATGAAACACACACTCACTCACACTGAAACACACACTGATGATGAAACACACACTCACTCACACTGAAACACACACTGAGGATGAAACACACACTCACTCACACTGAAACACACACTCACTCACACTGAAACACACACAGGATGAAACACACACTCACTCACACTGAAACACACACTGATGATGAAACACACACTCACTCACACTGAAACACACACTCACTCACACTGAAACACACACTGAGGATGAAACACACACTCACTCACACTGAAACACACACAGGATGAAACACACACTCACTCACACTGAAACACACACTGATGATGAAACACACACTCACTCACACTGAAACACACACTCACTCACACTGAAACACACACTCACTCACACTGAAACACACACTGAGGATGAAACACACACTCACTCACACTGAAACACACACAGGATGAAACACACACTCACTCACACTGAAACACACACTGATGATGAAACACACACTCACTCACACTGAAACACACACTCACTCACACTGAAACACACACTGATGATGAAACACACACTCACTCACACTGAAACACACACTGAGAATGAAACACACACTCACTCACACTGAAACACTCACTCACACTGAAACACACACTCACTCACACTGAAACACACACTGAGGATGAAACACACACTCACTCACACTGAAACACACACTGATGAGCTTCTGCTTGAGTGACGCTGGTGTCGTTTGTGTGTTTCTCAGACTTCCAGAACTTTCTCCGGACTCAGACTGGAAACACGACCACAGTGAACATCATCATCAGCACTGTGGACTATCTTCTGCGCCTGCAGGTACACACACACGCACACACACACACACACACACACACGTGGCTGTCTGCTCATGTTGTGTTGCGTTCGCAGGAGTCCATCAGTGATTTTTACTGGTATTACTCTGGTAAAGACATCATGGACGAGGCGGGTCAGCGTAACTTCTCTAAAGCTCTGGCCGTCGCCAAACAGATCTTCAACTCGCTCACCGAATACATCCAGGTAACGTAGAGAGAGAGAGTGAGATAGAGAGAGATAGACAGAGAGAGAGTGTGTGAGAGAGTGATTTGTTTAAATTGTGATATATTTATGCATATTATGGAAATGTTTTTTTTTATTGTTCACTTTTATTTATCTACATATGTTTGTATATGTCTATTGCTTTGGCAATATTGTGCTATTTACACATTCATGGACAGGGAGTGTGTGTGACAGGGAGTGTGTGTGACAGGAAGTGTGTGACAGGGAGTGTGTGTGACGGGGAGTGTGTGACGGGGAGTGTGTGACAGGGAGTGTGTGTGACAGGAAGTGTGTGACAGGGAGTGTGTGTGACGGGGAGTGTGTGACGGGGAGTGTGTGACAGGGAGTGTGTGACGGGGAGTGTGTGTGACAGGAAGTGTGTGACAGGGAGTGTGTGTGACGGGGAGTGTGTGACGGGGAGTGTGTGACAGGGAGTGTGTGACGGGGAGTGTGTGACGGGGAGTGTGTGACGGGGAGTGTGTGACGGGGAGTGTGTGACGGGGAGTTTGTGACGGGGAGTGTGTGACGGGGAGTGTGTTTGACAGGAAGTGTGTGACGGGGAGTGTGTGTGACGGGGAGTGTGTGTGACAGGGAGTGTGTGTGACAGGAAGTGTGTGTGACAGGAAGTGTGTGACGGGCAGTGTGTGACGGGGAGTGTGTGACGGGGAGTGTGTTTGACAGGAAGTGTGTGATGGGGAGTGTGTGTGACGGGGAGTGTGTGACAGGGAGTGTGTGACGGGGAGTGTGTGACGGGGAGTGTGTGACGGGGAGTGTGTGACGGGGAGTGTGTGACGGGGAGTGTGTTTGACAGGAAGTGTGTGACGGGGAGTGTGTGTGACGGGGAGTGTGTGACAGGGAGTGTGTGTGACAGGGAGTGTGTGTGACAGGAAGTGTGTGTGACAGGAAGTGTATGTGACAGGAAGTGTGTGTGACGGGGAGTGTGTGACGGGGAGTGTGTGACGGGGAGTGTGTGTGACGGGGAGTGTGTGTGACAGGGGGAGTGTGTGACAGGGAGTGTGTGTGACAGGGAGTGTGTGTGACAGGGAGTGTGTGTGACAGGGAGTGGGAGAGTGTGTGACAGGGAGTGGGAGTGTGTGTGACAGGGAGTGTGTGTGACAGGGAGTGTGTGTGACAGGGAGTGGGAGAGTGTGTGACAGGGAGTGTGTGTGACAGGGAGTGTGTGTGACAGGGAGTGGGAGTGTGTATGACAGGGAGTGTGTGTGACAGGGAGTGTGTGTGACAGGGAGTGGGAGTGTGTGTGACAGGGAGTGTGTGTGCCAGGGAGTGTGTGTGCCAGGGAGTGTGTGTGCCAGGGAGTGTGTGTGCCAGGGAGTGTGTGTGACAGGGAGTGTGTGTGTGACAGGGAGTGTGTGACAGGCGGGTGGCTCTCAGCGTGTGTTCTCCATGTGTTCCTCAGGGTCCGTGTATCGGGAACCAGCAGAGTTTGGCTCACAGCCGACTGTGGGACGCTGTCGTGGGATTCCTGCACGTCTTCGCCAACATGCAGATGAAGCTGTCGCAGGTTGGATTACTTTTTGTGACATTTGTATTATTATTTTTATTACACTTTCAGAAGCTGTAGGGATGTTTTCTTGTCACAAAAAGAATGTGAAACACGTATTTAGGCGATATCATTTTAAATATATTTCAAAGATAATTAAGTTTATTTTACACTCTTTAACCATTATCGTATCGCATATCGCGTTTCTTTTCTTGAATATGGTGCAGTACCCCTGATCTGTAGTAGTGTCTGTGAACACTAAATGTCTCTCCAAAGCCATTCCCAGTCTTATTTTCCCACATTTGTTGTCCATATGAAAGTTTTCTTATCATACGGCATCTTAAAACACACTTCGAGCATGACGTCTCCGTCAGGGATGAAACTCAGTGTCCTGCAGACTCCAGCTCCACCCCCCCGTTAGGGTCCGTTCACACGATAACGAAACGCTTACAACGGAGAACTCTTTCCTTCAAGTTTTCCACGTACAGACGACACCATTGTCAAAACGATCACCAGTCGCAAAAACGACTAAAACCGCTGTATTCCTCTGCCAGGCCAGTAGATGGCGATGAAACACGATAGATTGAACACGTAATACGAATGTGTATGACGTCATCGTCGAGTGTGATTCGACAGTGATTCGCGTTTTTGTTGTTTACACAAGACCGTTTTCAAAAACTTGCACTTTGAACCCCGGTTTCAAAACTTTGTGTTTTCAGACTCCCCAAAACGCCGCTGTCATGTAAACGAATGGGTCAAAACGCTTAATTTTTTTTCCGTTTTTACTTGAAATAACAGTGTTGTGTAAACGGCCCCTTAAACGGACCTGAACCGGGCGATGTCATCATGCTGTCCTTTGATTGGCAGATTAGATTGTGCTGTGATCTCCTCTCGCTGATGTCACGCTCTCCTCTTGATCCCGCAGGACTCGAGTCAGATTGAGTTGCTGAAGGAGTTGCTGGATCTGCAGAAGGACATGATCGTCATGATGCTGTCGCTGCTGGAAGGTTCTGCTGCGCAAACGTTCACACAACAAACACACACACACTGCAGCTGAAGTCAGTGTTTAATCCTGTTCTGTTCACACACATTTCAGCGTTTAGTGTTTAATCCTGTTCTGTTCACACACACTGCAGCTAAAGTCAGTGTTTAATCCTGTTCTGTTCACACACAGTTCAGCGTTTAGTGTTTAATCCTGTTCTGTTCACACACAGTTCAGCGTTTAGTGTTTAATCCTGTTCTGTTCACACACACTTCAGCGTTTAGTGTTTAATCCTGTTCTGTTCACACACACTTCAGTGTTTAGTGTTTAATCCTGTTCTGTTCACACACAGTTCAGTGTTTAGTGTTTAATCCTGTTCTGTTCACACACACTTCAGTGTTTAGTGTTTAATCCTGTTCTGTTCACACACAATTCAGCGTTTAGTGTTTAATCCTGTTCTGTTCACACACACTTCAGCGTTTAGTGTTTAATCCTGTTCTGTTCACACACAGTTCAGCGTTTAGTGTTTAATCCTGTTCTGTTCACACACACTTCAGCGTTTAGTGTTTAATCCTGTTCTGTTCACACACAGTTCAGTGTTTAGTGTTTAATCCTGTTCTGTTCACACACACTTCAGCGTTTAGTGTTTAATCCTGTTCTGTTCACACACACTTCAGTGTTTAGTGTTTAATCCTGTTCTGTTCACACACACTTCAGCGTTTAGTGTTTAATCCTGTTCTGTTCACACACACTTCAGCGTTTAGTGTTTAATCCTGTTCTGTTCACACACAGTTCAGTGTTTAGTGTTTAATCCTGTTCTGTTCACACACACTTCAGTGTTTAGTGTTTAATCCTGTTCTGTTCACACACAGTTCAGTGTTTAGTGTTTAATCCTGTTCTGTTCACACACACTTCAGTGTTTAGTGTTTAATCCTGTTCTGTTCACACACACTTCAGTGTTTAGTGTTTAATCCTGTTCTGTTCACACACAGTTCAGTGTTTAATGATAATCAAGTCAAGTCACATTTATTTCTATAGCGCTTTTTACAATACTGATTGTTTCAAAGCAGCTTTACAGAGATTAGAGGAAAATAATTTTTACACGGTCTTCTTAAATTATTTTAAGAAAATTATTTTAAATTTTAAACTTTCAACAAAGTTTGTTTTTAGAAGAAAATAGAGTCACAGTAACTTCAGTGATGGTTCATTTTTGTTGTAAAAAAGTTATTAATTTAGTTTATATACATTTATATATATATAGCCGCTCTGGAGTAAACCGTGATGTCATCGTCCAACTCACTCCAGTTCTCATATAATGGTGTCAATGCAGGCAGAGCAATAATATTGTTGAATATTAAATGAAATGTTAAATTAAAAGGCGAAAAAGGCAATAATGAGTCGCTCAGTTCTCCTCTGGCCAACGAACCAACCGTGTATGATTATGATTCAGGCAGCATTACAGACTGAATCCTGCGAGAAATAATCCCGTGATTCCCTCCCTTAGGAAACGTTGTGAACGGGACCATCGGCAAGCAGATGGTGGACACTCTAGTGGAGTCCTCCAGCAACGTGGAGATGATTCTCAAGTTCTTCGACATGTTCCTCAAGCTGAAAGATCTGACCACCTCCGAGAACTTCAAGGAGCAAGACCCCGACCGTAAAGGATTCATCTCCAAGAAGGAGTTTCAGAAGTCCATGGAGAACCAGAAGCAGTATTCCCAGTCCGAGATCGAGTTCCTGCTGTCCTGCGCCGAGGCCGACGAGAACGACATGTTCAACTACGAAGAGTTCGTCAAACGCTTCCACGAACCCGCCAAGGACATCGGCTTCAACGTGGCGGTTCTCCTCACCAATCTGTCGGAGCACATGCCTCACGATCCCCGACTCTCCGCCTTCCTGAACTTGGCCGAGAGCGTGCTGAACTACTTCGAGCCCTTCCTAGGGCGCATCGAGATCATGGGCGGCGCCAAGAGAATCGAGAGGGTTTACTTCGAGATCAGCGAGTCCAGCCGGACGCAGTGGGAGAAACCGCAGGTCGAGTCAGCTTTATTTCTATGGCGCTTTATACAGATACACATTTCATCAATTATGAAGCTAATTTTCATTGTTGATTCAATTTAGTTTAGTAAAGGTGTCAATGTTGCAAATTCCACCAATTATAAAACTAATTTTCAACGTTTATTCTATTCAGTTTCAATAACATTGTCAATGTTGCAAAATTCATCAATTATGCAACATATTTCCAGTGTTTATTCAATTCAGTTAATTTAATAAATTATGAAACTTATTTTCAAAGTTAATTCAGTTTACTGACAGTGTAAATGTTGCAAAATTAATCAGTTATGAAACATATTTCAATGTCGGATCAGTTCAATAACAGTGTCAATGTTGTAAAATTCATCAATTATGAAACTAATTTTCATTGTTGATTCAATTCAGTTCAATTACTGTCAATGTTTCAAAATTCATCAATTATGAAGCTAATTTTCAATGTTTATTCAATTCAGTTTAAATAACTCAGTGTTGCAAAATTCATCAATTATTAAACACATTTTCATTGTTGATTCAATTCAGTTAAATTACTGTCAATGTTTCAAAATTAATCAATTATGAAGCTAATTTTCAATGTTTATTCAATTCAGTTCAGTAACCGTCTCAATGTTGCAAAATTCATCAATGATTGAATCAACACTGAACATATTCATATTTTTAATGCTGAATCAACACTGAACATTTTTTCAGTGTTAATTCTTTTCAATAACAGTGTCAATGTTGCAAAATGAATCAATTATGAAACATTTTTTATGTTAATTCGGTTCAATAAGTGTCGATGTGGCAAAATTAATCAATTATGATTTTTTAAAAAATGTTAATTCAATTCAATAATAGTGCCAATGTTGCAAATTTCATTAATTATGAAACAGATTTTTAATGTTGATTCGATTCAGTTCATTGAAGGTCAGTTATGCAAATCTCATCAATTATGAAATTGCAGCTCTACAGAAGACCGTAGTCATTATTCAGATCAATTCAGTTCAAACGTTGTTCTCATCCATACAGTCAAATCGATATTATTACTGAACGTTAAGTATCTTTTAAACCGCAGGTCAAAGAGTCCAAGCGCCAGTTCATTTTCGACGTTGTGAACGAGGGCGGAGAATCGGAAAAGATGGAGCTGTTCGTAAACTTCTGCGAGGACACCATCTTCGAGATGCAGCTGGCGTCTCTGATCTCCGAACCGGACGCCACCGAGAGGCAAGAGGAGGAAGATGAAGACGATGCTCACAGCGTGGAGATGGATGAGGATGATGAAGATGCTCCGCTGGAGTCTTCCTCAGCGTTTGCTCTGGCCTGCGTCTCCATGAGGAAAAGCCTCTACAACCTTCAGAAGCTGCTGACCTTCAGGAGCATGAAGAGACAATATCGGAAAATGAGGAAGATGAGCGTTCGGGAGATGATTCGAGGATTCTTCTTCTTCTTCTGGATGATCTTCACCGGGATTTTCCGCTTTCTCTACAACCTGGTCTGGGGTTTCTTCCACATTCTCTGGTCCACGTTGTTCGGTGGAGGCCTGGTGGAAGGAGCCAAGAACATGAAAGTGACTGATATTCTGGGAAACATGCCGGATCCCACGCAGTTCGGGATTCACGGAGACGTTCTGGAGATGGAGAAGCTGGAGTACGGGGACGTGTGTTCGGTGGCCGAGCTCGGGCGAGCGGGACATCAGGATGAGGTGGACCTCATGACGGAGCTGATGAATATTCCTCCCAGGAGGGAAGGAGGAAAGCACGGGATGGAGCCGGGGTTGGGAGACGTGGCCGAGGTCGTGGGAGTCGACACTCCGTCTCTAGCCAGCGCCGTACACCAGAAGAAAGCTCAGGTCTGCCACTGGGTTCAATGCAACGTGTCTTGTATGCTCTTCTTATGTGATCAAAAATACAGTAAAATTATTATGTAAATCATCTGTTTTCTATGTGAATATATAGTAAAGTGTAGTTTATTCCTGTGAATGTTCAGCATCATTACTCCAGTCTTCAGTGTCACATGATCCTTCAGAAATCAGGATAATATGATGATTTGATGCTCAAGAAACATTTATGATTATTATCAGTGATGAAAATAGATGTGCTGCTTCAGATTATAATGTGAGCTCACATTTATTTGCTTGTTTAGATATTTATTTATTTAGTTATTTTAGCATTAACCCCCCTTTTGTATAAATTGTTATATTTTTAATTATTATTTCGTTTTTTTCTAGTAAATCATAAATGAAAAAAAAAGATATTTATTTATTTCATTTTATTTTTCACCATTACATACCTTTTCCCTATTCCAACCCTGTGTGCATCAAAACATTTTTTGATCAAATATGTTTCGCCTTGGTGAGCAGAAGAGACTCTTTTAAAAACATTTCAAACATTTTTTTAATTATTCCAAACCTCTGACCAGAAGTGTACATTTGGATTTGGAAAAATCTGCATAAAATGTTGTTTACACTCTAGTGTGTGTTTTCTCTACAGGAAGCGGCTAGTAAACAGACAGCGGAGTCTGACAGCAGATCAGAGTGGGAGAAGACCGAGTGAGTGTGTGTGTGTGTGTGTGTGTGAGAGTGAGAGTGTGTGTGTGTGTGTGAGAGAGTGTGTGTGTGTGTGTGTGTGTGTGTGTGTGTGTGTTCAGGCTAGATATGCTCTCTCATTAGTGTGTGTGTGTGTGCTCACATGTCCAGTGTGGAGGATGGAGAGAAGAAGGACCAGGACAAGGGAAAGAAGGAGAGCGCGTGTGATGAGGAGAAGAAGCCGCTGAAGAAGAGACGAGGCCCGAGGAAGGAGTCGGCCGAAGCTTTCATGGCAGCGACTCTAGCGGGTCTCGACGTCTACCAGACCAAAACCCTGGTGAGCTTCAGGAGGAACGGCAGATTAAAGGAGTAGTTCACTTTAAAATGAAAATTAGCCCATGATTTACTCACCCTGAAGCCATCCTAGGTGTATATGACATTCCTCTGTCAGACAATTACAATCAGAGTTATATTAGAAAATGTCCTCAGCTTCCGAGCTTTATAATGGCAGTGGATTGCAACCAACAGTTCAGATTATAAAAGTGCATCTGTCCATCATAAAAGTGCATCTATCCATCATAAAAGTGCATCTATCCATCATAAAAGTGCATCTGTCCATCATAAAAGTGCATCTGTCCATCATAAAAGTGCATCTGTCCATCATAAAAGTGCATCTGTCCATCATAAAAGTGCATCTATCCATCATAAAAGTGCATCTGTCCATCATAAAAGTGCATCTGTCCATCATAAAAGTGCATCTGTCCATCATAAAAGTGCATCTATCCATCATAAAAGTGCATCTGTCCATCATAAAAGTGCATCTGTCCATCATAAAAGTGCATCTGTCCATCATAAAAGTGCATCTGTCCATCATAAAAGTGCATCTATCCATCATAAAAGTGCATCTATCCATCATAAAAGTGCATCTGTCCATCATAAAAGTGCATCTATCCATCATAAAAGTGCATCTGTCCATCATAAAAGTGCATCTGTCCATCATAAAAGTGCATCTGTCCATCATAAAAGTGCATCTATCCATCATAAAAGTGCATCTGTCCATCATAAAAGTGCATCTGTCCATCATAAAAGTGGATCTGTCCATCATAAAAGTGCATCTGTCCATCATAAAAGTGCATCTGTCCATCATAAAAGTGCATCTGTCCATCATAAAAGTGCATCTGTCCATCATAAAAGTGCATCTGTCCATCATAAAAGTGCATCTATCCATCATAAAAGTGCATCTGTCCATCATAAAAGTGCATCTGTCCATCATAAAAGTGGATCTGTCCATCATAAAAGTGCATCTGTCCATCATAAAAGTGCATCTATCCATCATAAAAGTGCATCTGTCCATCATAAAAGTGCATCTGTCCATCATAAAAGTGCATCTGTCCATCATAAAAGTGCATCTATCCATCATAAAAGTGCATCTGTCCATCATAAAAGTGTTAATAAAGGCCTTCTGAAGTGATGAGTTTGTGTAAGAAAAATATTCATATTTAACACGTTAAGTAAACTTCTGTCTTCCGGCTAAACGAACATACTCTGCTTACGCCTGAAGCGCAACTCACACACTCGTGACGTCAGGAGCAGCGGAGTGTGAATATCAGTGCGTCGCGTTACTCGCAGAAGTTGTGTTTAGACTGAAGTCGAGTCCGTGTGTTCGTTTGGCTGGAAGCTGGTTATTTTGCTTTATAAAGTTTTAAATATTTTTCTGACACAGACGCATGGCTTCGCTTCAGAAGACACGTGTGTGTAAGAGTGTAACCGTCTCTCAAACTCTAGATATCTCTGTGTTTGCAGAATTATCTGGCCAGAAACTTCTACAACCTGCGTTTCCTGGCTCTGTTTGTGGCGTTCGCCATCAACTTCATCCTGCTGTTCTACAAGGTGAGCGAGTTATGAGTTATTATCGGCTCATCGTTTATTTGACTATTTATTTTATTTTCAACATTACCTTCCTTTTGTCTAAATTGCTTATTTTTATTATTTAGTTATTTTCTTTAGCCATTCTGTGTGTATCAAAACATTATAAATAAATCATAAAAATGTATTATATAAAAAAACTGAACAAAAACATGAGTACACTTTTTATATATATGTATACACTCTATAATATTTTTTTCATTTCCCACCATGTGGATAAATACATCTTAAATAAAAAAACATGAGCTCATATTTATGTATTTATTTGTTTGTTTGTTTTTCAAAATTAGCTTAATTTGATCTTAATGTTGATTTTGATTTATCAAAAATTTTTGTTTCCCACCCTATGTATAAAAAATATAAATAAATGATAAATAAAAAATTTGCTCACTTTTATTCATTTTCCATTTAACTCCATTTTATCTAAATATTTTTTTATTATTTATTGCTGCTTTTCTTACTTTATTTTATCTCATCATTACCTACATTTTGTCAGAATTTTTTTTAATTCTTATTTTATTTTTGCACCATGTATCAAAAAAAAACATTTTAAAAGGTGCACTCACGTATTATTTACTTATTTATTTACTTATTTAATTTTACTTTCAGTTTGTCTCATGTTTGTTGTTATTTTAGTTTTTTTTCTCCCACCCTGTATGTATCAAAAAATTATAAATAAATCATAAGAACCTGTGTGTGTGTGCGTGTGTGTGCGTGTGTGTGTGTCTGTGCCTGTGTGTGTGTGTGTGCGTGTGCGTGTGCGTGTGCGTGTGCGTGTGTGTGTGTGTGTGTGTGTGAGAAGGTGACGGGTGAGGACTCGGAGGACTCGGACCCGTGGACACGGCGTGAGGAAGACGAGGATGAAGGAGTGGTGGAGTATTTCGTTCTTCAGGAGAGCAGCGGGTACATGGCTCCCACTCTCCGCTTCCTCGCCGTCATGCACACACTCATCTCCTTCCTCTGTGTGCTGGGATACTACTACCTCAAGGTGCGACATTACCCAGAATCCCCGGCGCAGGAGCTCGCAGGTGTGTGTTAGTCAGAGCCTGAACGTGTGTGTGTGTGTGTGTCGCTCAGGTGCCGCTGGTGGTGTTCAAGCGGGAGAAGGAGATCGCACGCAAGCTGGAGTTCGACGGGCTTTACATCACCGAACAACCGTCTGATGATGACATCAAGGGCCAGTGGGACCGCCTGGTCATCAACACCCCGTGAGTCACGCCACACTGCATTATGGGTCTGTTCCACTGCAGTATGGGTATGTTCCAGTGCATTATGGGTAATGTTCCAGTGCATTATGGGTAATGTTCCAGTTCATTATGGGTAATGTTCCAGTGCATCAAGAATTAAACACTGGTTTCTGCTTTACACAGGTCTTTCCCCAACAACTACTGGGACAAATTTGTCAAACGGAAGGTAAGATCATCAATCAATGCCACATTTCAGAACAAAATCAACAGGGAAATAAAGTGTGTGTGTGTGTGTTTTTGTGTATATATGAGTGTGTGTGTGTGTGTGATGATGATTCTTAGTGAGGATCACAATCTCTTCACACTGATGTGTGTGTGTGTGTGTGCGTGCGTGTGTGTGTGTGTGTCCTCAGGTCATTAATAAGTACGGTGATCTGTACGGGGCCGAGCGTATCGCGGAGCTCCTGGGTCTGGATAAGAGCGCTCTGGACTTCAACCCCACAGAGGAGACGGTCATCAAAGACGCTTCGCTGCTGTCCTGGTCAGACACACACACACACACACACTTACATTACTCATAATCACAGATATATATAATCTGATCAACATCTGTTGTACTTTTACACTTATAATAATAATCATAGTCGACTGTGTTAGCCGTTTCTCAGACACAGAAGTCGTCCTGTATTAGGGCCTTTGGTTATGTTTTACTGTAATGTACTCTATATGTGAGTTATGGGGGCTGAACACACACACTGCAGATATCAGCCTAAATACATACATAATATTCAATGACTTATAATGGCATATTTTTATGAATGAAGGCCAGTATCACTGATACAGATGCTGATGTCTCGATGAAATAACAAATGAACATTTATTAGGCTTAAAAAAAGAACACATTTTAATTTAAGTGAACTTAAAAACAATCCTCACATAAACCCATTATAATAAATGTCATATTTACCTGTACACATATCTGTCTAAAAGGGAGAACATATACAGAAGTTATCAAACAGTGTGCTCTGCATAAATTATACATTAAATATAGATTAATCCGTATTAAAGCTACAACTGTTCTTTAGTGAAGAGCAGTGAGTGTTTTTCTCTGTTCTTTGATTAACTTTAATGACAGACAGAATTAGTGGCTGCTGTCCCTTTAAGAGTTGCTGCTCATGATCTCACACACTCTGTTCATTTAAGACGTTATTACACAAATGTAAGACTGCTCTTATGAGGATACTCGACAAATGTGTGTGTTATTGTTCGTTCAAGCGCAAAAGAGAACTGTATTCTGGTGTGTGTCTCTCTGTGTGTGTGTGTGTGTGTGTGTGTGTGTGTGTGGGTGTGTGTGTGTGTGTGTGTGTCACGGAGGCGGGGCTAATTTGCATATTCATAGAACCGCGCATACTAAATGAGGCACGATGTCGAGTTACATTCTAGATATTTTAAGGCATGAAGAAATTTTTTCCTTGAAATATAAACGTTTAAATATGTGATCAAAGGTGAGTTTTCACGGATAAAATGATTGACTGCAGGGGGACTCTAATGTTTAAGCTCTGGAGGCTCATGTTCGCTCTTCTTCTCTGGTTCTGTATGTTCCTCAGGTTGAGCTCCATCGACACCAAGTATCACGTGTGGAAGCTGGGCGTGGTGTTCACGGATAACGTGAGTGTCGGCGCGAGATCACGTGATCTCTGTCGCTCTGTGCTGGTGTGCTACACCTTATTGTTAGCGTTCACAGATGTGGTACGTGCAGTAGTGTCAGCGTGTGTGTGTGTGTGTGTGTGTCCTTGCAGTCGTTCCTGTATCTGGTCTGGTACACCACCATGTCTATTCTGGGTCACTATAATAACTTCTTCTTCGCTGCTCATCTGCTGGACATCGCCATGGGCTTCAAGACCCTCAGGACCATCCTCTCCTCCGTCACACACAACGGCAAACAGGTCACACACACACACACACACACACACACACACACACGCACACACACACGCACACACGCACACACACACACACACACACACACACGCACACAGATGCACACACACGCACACACACACACATCCACACACACACACGCACACACACTCTTGTACATCTATCTTTATGAGGACATTCATTGGCACAATGCAATTTCTAGCCGCTTACCCTAACCTTACTCATCACAACTAAGTGCTTAACCCGAACCCTTACCCTAAACCTACCCTTAACCTAATTATAACCTTATCCCTAAAACCAAGTCTTGACCCTCAAACAGGCCTTTAAAGGGGTCTCAGAAAGTGAGGACCGGCCAAAATGTCCTCACTTTACTCTCTTTGTCCTCACTCCAATGGTCTAAAACTCAAACTGGTCCTCACAAAGATAGTTGTACAAGTACACGCACACACACACACTCACACACACACTCACACACACACACTACTTTTGTCATAAGTAGTGACTTCAGTACCAAGTCGATACTGAAATCCTAATAATGTGCCGTTTGAGCGGCGTCATAAACGCCTCTGATTGGCCGCTGTGTTCACGAGCTCATTGAATATGTCTTGGTACCAAAGTCGCTACTTTTGACAACACTAATACACTCAAACACACACACGCTCTGCTGTGGTTTCAGTGTGTGTGTGTGTGTGTGTGTGTGTGTCTCAGCTGGTGCTGACGGTCGGGCTGCTCGCGGTGGTCGTGTATCTCTACACTGTCGTGGCCTTCAACTTCTTCCGCAAGTTCTACAACAAGAGCGGCGACGAGGACGAGCCCGACATGAAGTGCGATGACATGATGACGGTGAGGGACAGATCACAGGGTCCACAGCTGATCATGTGACACTGAAGATGTTTATAATAGACCGTGTTTGTAAGAGAATGGCAGTCAGATATTCAGTCAAACCAAAAATTATTCAGACACCAAATATAATTTTTGATATTGTTTTACTGGTGTAAAATTCTGTCAGTAATTACTCGCCCTCATGTTGTTCCAACCCCGTAATACTTTCGTTCATCTTCTGAACTCGAATTAAGATATTAGTGATTAAATCTGAGAGCTGGATCACTCCTCCAAAGGCTTCTGAGGGACTGAAACTTGTTCCCCGAAAAGTTATTAAAGACATTGTTAAAATAGTCCAAGTGACTACAGTGGCTCAATCTTCAGTTTATCAAGCGACGAAAATACTTTTTGTGCGCAAAACAAAACAAAAATATCGACTTTATTCAACTATTAATTTCCTTCTCTGTGGGCCTCGTCCGTTAGCATAGTGTGATAGCGTAGTGTGATAGCGTAGTGTGATAGCGTAGTGTGATAGCGTAGTGTGCTACACACACTGCTCCCGTTGGGACCGGCCCCTAGAGGAGTTTACATGTACTGCAGTTTTTGCACTTCCGGGTCGGCTTCATTTCTCAGATTAGAATGTTGCACTGGTCCACCAGACC
This sequence comes from Semotilus atromaculatus, assembly GCA_031834385.1. Taxonomy (NCBI): domain Eukaryota; kingdom Metazoa; phylum Chordata; class Actinopteri; order Cypriniformes; family Leuciscidae; genus Semotilus; species Semotilus atromaculatus. The sequence goes on from JAULUF010000028.1 coordinate 30,340,410, forward strand.
AAGGTCTCTAAATGAGTGAGTGAATGTGAGGTAATATGTAAAGCGCTTTGATGGGCATGGGTCTGTGAAAGCGCTTCTTAAATGCAGTCCATTTACCATTTTTACCATCAAATAAACATGAATGAACATCAGAAGGAATGTTGTTTTAACCGCGGAAAGAAAGTCGTCAGTACACTCCGTTTTCCAAGTTCAAATCCTCCAACGTTAATCTATTAACTCTCCTCACGGCTTTGTCAGACAAAATGGTGGATTATGATTGGTCAGATCGCCTGTCAATCAAACTCCCCGCGAAGGGTCAATTGTGTAGTTACATTTAACAGATTTAACAATTCATTAGTGATTCAGTTCTTCACATAATTCAGTTCTTGTCATATTTTATTACCATTCTCTAAACTATAGCGAATAAACTGTGACAATGTGAGAAATGTTGAAGGTGTCTGAATAAATTGTGTGTGTGTGCGCGTGTGTGTGTGTGTGTGTGTGTACGCGTGTGCGGTGTGTGTGTGTGTGTGCGCGTGTGCGGTGTGTGTGTGTGTGTGTGTGTGTGTCAGTGTTACCTGTTCCACATGTATGTGGGTGTTCGTGCGGGCGGAGGGATCGGTGACGAGATCGAGGACCCGGCCGGCGACCCGTACGAACTCTACCGGATCCTCTTCGACATCACCTTCTTCTTCTTCGTCATCGTCATCCTCCTGGCCATCATTCAAGGTGCCATTATCACATCCCATGCTGAATAATTACATATTCATTTATTTAAAGGTGCACTGTGTAATATTTAGGAGGATCTGTTGACAGAAATGCAATGTCATATACACAACTATGTTTCCAGTGGTGTATAAAGAACTTACATAATGAACCGTTATGTGTTTATTAGCTTAGAATGAGCATTTCTCTCTACACACACACACACACACCGCGGGTCTCCTTACATCGACATGTTTCTACGGTGGCCCTGAACGGACAAACGCGTTTCGTCACTGTTGTTCTTCGTGTAAAGAAGCTGCTAAAGTCAGAGAATAAAACACTGACACAATGATGAACAAGTAACAATAATATTCGCAATAATATATTGTATAATAATATATCACTTCCTGTCGGCCACCGTAACTGCAATACACAACCTCACCACTAGATCCCGCTAAATATTACACACTGCACCTTTAATGCGTCTCGTGTTACTTCAGTATCATTGAAATGCTTCTGTGGCTTTTATTAATAGTTTTATATTTTCAGTTTTCATTGTTATTTTAGTTAGTTTTAGTAATTTTTTGTGTGTTTTTGTAAATTTTTATTAGTTTCTTGTTTTTTTGTAAAGATGTCTAAGTCATTTGCTTAAATTTTCAGTTTGAGTTATTTTAGTACATCAAGTTAAACTAAAGGAAAATGAGAAATCTTGCCTTGGGATTTTTCTCATATTTTTTATCTCAGTGAAGAATTTTTTTTTTTTTTTTTTGTTTATTTTATTTCAAGTATAGATAATATATTTTTTTCCTGGTTTGAAATCTCTTCTACATCTCCGATGATGATCATGATGTATTATTTGTCATATTAATTAATCAATGAAGCACTAATGAATCTCATAGTAAGTTTAGTAAATCCAGTGAATTGTTTCCAAGCGCTCAGTATTATTATGTGTAGTGAATAAACACAGTGTTTGACAGATGATTGTGTGTGTGTGTGTGTGTGTGTGTGTGTGTGTGTCTGGACAGGTTTGATCATCGATGCGTTTGGAGAACTGAGAGACCAACAGGAACAAGTCAAAGAAGACATGGAGGTACAGAGACACCTATCTGTCTATCTATCTATCTATCTATCTCTCTGTCTATCTATCTATCTATCTATCTATCTATCTATCTATCTATCTATCTATCTATCTATCTATCTATCTATCTATCTGTCTATCTATCTGTCTATCTATCTATCTATCTATCTGTCTATCTATCTATCTATCTATCTATCTATCTATCTGTCTATCTATCTATCTATCTATCTATCTATCTATCTGTCTGTCTATCTATCTATCTATCTATCTATCTATCTATCTATCTATCTATCTATCTATCTATCTATCTATCTATCTATCTATCTATCTATCTATCTATCTATCTATCTGTCTATCTATCTTCTGTCTGTCTGTCTGTTCAGATGAATGTGGTTCTGATGTTGTTTCTTCTCCTCAGACTAAATGTTTCATCTGTGGAATCGGTAATGAGTATTTCGACACGACGCCACACGGCTTTGAGACTCACACGTTACAAGAGCACAACCTCGCCAACTACCTGTGAGTGTGTGTGTGTGTGAGTGTGTCGCGTTTATCTCCTCGACATGTTTTTATTGTAGTATTATCTATATACTGCTATAGTTTTATATTTTTACCTTTTCAGTTTTAATTTTAAAGTTTCAGTAATATTATTGTGTTTGTGTTTTTTTATTTATATTACATTTATTTTTATTTCAGTTTTAGTACTTCAACTCATTTTATTTCATTTTTTCATCTAATATTTACAGTATATTGTGCTTTATTTCAGCTTTATTTCTTTTCTTTTACCAGTTTTAATAGATGTAGTTGTGATCTCTGTTGATCCTGCAGGTTTTTCCTGATGTACCTGATCAACAAGGATGAGACGGAGCACACCGGTCAGGTGCGTTCCTCTCGCGGTCATCACGATGGAAAAACGTTACAAACATGTAGACCTAAATTTAAGATTTATTTTTTTAATTGCATTTTAAAAATTACTACTACACAGTTTTAACATAAACTACATAAAATAAAACTCCAACTTTATTCTCGCAATTTAACACGTTTAATCTCGCATTAAAATGACTTTAATCTCGAGATGGTTTTATTATTTTATGATTGCTTGCCCTAATCCGCTTCCATATTAAACAGACAAACGTAAATGTGATGCATTTTCTCCTAACTTTAGAAGCAATCCAGTGTTTTTTAAATGCAATCCTAAATAAAAATTACTTTGAAGCGTTTTACTAAAGCAATGCTAACGGAAGCGAGTTTTATGTTATATATGAATGTTATTTGTTAAACCCTCGTGAGTTGTGTGCTAATAATCTTGCAAAAGAGATTTTTAATCTCAATGTGTTTCTTTCCTGGTAAAATAAAGGTTATACACTGTAAAAACCGCTGCTCTTACTCAGTGTTTTGTCTTGTTTCCAGTCCAAATAACTAAAAACTCTTAAATCAAGATGGATTTACTACAGTAGTAAAATGCCATAAGATATTATTGAGGGAAAAAAATCTAAATTATTTTTTTCTTAAAACAAGCTAAATGATTTGGCAATGGCATCAGAAAAATAATCTTAATTCAAATGGAAATCAACATTATTTTTCAGATTTTCAGATCATTTTTCCACCAGAAATTATACAATGTCTAATGTTATTTTACTCGTCTAGTAAATGCATCTTTATTTAAGATTTTTTTGATATTTGGACTGGAAACGACAAAAATAATGTGTAATGCCTGGTTCAGATTACACAATTTTTTTGTCTGTTACGATTTTGTCAGATTACGCGATTTTGACTCCTCTAAAGTCGTGTCGTGGACAAGAAACATGTCCGACTACACGTTGGTTCCTGACCAGTCATCGTGTGCCGTCTTTAAACAAACGATGGATGAAGCGGTGAGTGTTGTATTGGCTGTCCTGTGTTCAGAAAAACGTAAAAAAAGAAAGAAAACCCGACTATGGACACGTTCCTGGATTGCTCGAACAGGACAGTATGGGCTGTCAATCCTCCAAAGAGAACTTGAGGTAAAATATTGTTTTCTTCTAGCCAGTAGTACAAGTAAAATAATGTTGCTAGCTTGCCACAACGATAACATATTACAAAAACAGACTGTTAAAACCTCATACATGTGTGTGGACGACCGTTAAAAAAATGAAACGTGCTAGTCTTTCTGTCGTGAAGCGTCGCAGGTTGTCGCCCACTCTGACACACTACACGAGATGATACGATCGACTCTTGCGTCCCGACGCCCGTTGTCGTTCACGAATCCCCACGACACCCTCCATCACACGGATCGGGCCAAAATCGTGTAATCTGAACCAGGCATAAGAAAATCTTTTTCTGCAGTGCTAATGATAAAGTGAGATGTGTGTGGTGTCTCCGCAGGAGTCGTACGTGTGGAAGATGTATCAGGAGAGATGCTGGGATTTCTTCCCCGCTGGCGACTGCTTTCGTAAGCAGTATGAAGACCAGCTGGGCTAGAAACACACACCAGGACCTGCGCTACACCACCACACACACCAGTACCTGCGTTACCTCGAGACAGTGCCGATCCAGCGGAGACTCTTTCCCTCCGTTTGCTTCGGATTCAAACGTTTCTTTAACTTCTTTTCGGTCAAAAAAAGCTCAACACGTTGCCTTCTTCGACCCCAAAAACCATTGCACAACGTCTTTTTTGAGAACCTGGGGTTTCCGGTCAACGTCTCCACCCGTATATGCACAAGAATCCACTTCAGCGTTTGGAGAGCATGATGGACGTTCATCCTCAGATCCCCTTCTCCTGCTTGCCGAGACGAGAGCGTGTGATGATGAGATGCCTAATAAAACCTTGTGAAGTGCCTTACCTCCATTACATCTGAGCTATGCAAGATCTGCGTTTCCTCCTGATGTGGGTCGGTGGGCGGCCGGCTCGGCGGTGGAGGTTTGTCATGTTCCCGTCTCCTGATTTCAGATGGAAATGCTCTTGTTTGGCTGTTTGTATGTCGTAGCTTTGCTGAATTGTGTATTTGAAGGACAAATAAAGATATTGATGCAATAAACCTGTTGTGTTGAAGCACGTGCTCATTTCACGTGACCGGTTCACATGTTCACGGTTCTCTGATGTCTGTTAATGGTCACGTGACATATGCAGGTAAACAAATGTTTCATTTTCAAATGTTTAAATATCTTTGTATTTATATTATGTATTTAAATTTTTAAATTTTTTGTGATTTTAATTTAATTAATTTTATTTTAATAATATTATAATAATATGGTTTTTAGTTTCGATTTACATTTTTAGGATTTATTTTTTAAGTGTTTGTTTGGTTTTTACCATTTTAATTTTAAGATTTGATTATTTTTGTGTTGTATTTTCATTTTAATTTAACCATTTTTTATTTTAAGTTATTAAAATAAGTTACTTATTTCATTTTTAGAAAGTGGTAAGTGTTTTATTTTGATTGGTTTAATTTTCACATTTATTTAAATTTTATATATATATATATTTGTTTAAATTTGTTCATTTTAAATTTCTATGATTTAATACCTTTTTTTCAGTATCTCCTTTGTTTTTATTTTTGCATTTTTATTTAATGATTTTTGAATTGTCATTTTTTAACTATTCAATCAATAAGTGTTTGTTTTGTTTTTATTTGTATATAATATATAATAGTTTTGTGGTTCTAAAACATTTTATTTGTCCATTTGAAATGCCTATATCTGCGTCACCTGTTGAGTGTAGATGGCCTGTCTAATGCCGGTAGATACAGTAGTCTGTGGACTGTGTTTGGTCAGCTGTTGCAGTGTTTTGTGTTCTATAATTAAAGTATTGAAGAGCTTGAGCTCGGAGCGACAGACGTGAAGCCAAAGCCTTTCAGACACAGACGTCTTGATGTTTGTTAAAGGTCTCCCGTCACGCGAGGCCAAACGAGTGTTTTTCTGATCACAGGCGCTGAATGTCACCGGAGCAGAGCCGTAATTAGGCTCCTGATGCTCGGGGCCCGACGGCCCTCGTCAACAACATCGCTTCTCTCACTTATGTGTCATTATGCAAGGTCACACACACTACATTAATGGAACAGATCCGTTTCAGAGGAGATGAAAACGACAGCTGACAGAGAACAGTAAATGTGCTGGTATTATGTTGTTGTTGTTTGTTTTTGGTCCCCATCTGTGGCTGTGACATCATCACAGGTGACATCATCATCACAGGTGACATCATCATTTCAGGTGACATCATCACAGATGACATCATCATCATCACAGGTAACATCATCATCTCAGGTGACATCATCATCTCAGGTGACATCATCATCACAGGTGACGTCATCATCATCGTGACATCATCACAGGTGACGTCGTCATCATCACTGGTGACGTCATCATCGTGACATCATCACAGGTGACGTCGTCATCATCACTGGTGACATCATCATCACAGGTGAACATTTCAGGTGACATCATCATCACAGGTGACATCATCATCATCACAGGTGACATAATTTCAGGTGACGTCATCATCACAGGTGACGTCATCATCATCACAGGTGACGTCATCATCACAGGTGACATAATTTCAGGTGACGTCATCATCACAGGTGACGTTATCATCATCGTGACATCATCATCACAGGTGACGTCATCATCATCACCACAGGTGACATCATCATCATTACAGGTGACATCATCACAGGTGACATCATCATCATCATCGTGACATCATCATCAGAGGTGACGTCATCATCATCACAGGTGATGTCATAATCATCATCATACGCAAAAACATACGACCCAGACAACATTAAATGCATTCAATTTAGCCTAGCATTTGCTTGACTTTTGCACTTTATTATTTTATTTATTAATTATCTAATATTTATGTATTTTTCAGAAACTGTTGTGGTGTGTTGTGTTTGTGTTGATGAATGATGTTTGGGATGATTGTTGTGTTGTGTGTTTGTGTGTTTGCGCTGATGAATGATGATTGTTGTGTGTTTGTGCATCAGTCTGCTGTGTGTTAATGAAGGTTTAATGTCACTCACAGCCTGAAGGAAACGCGAGAACTCGTTTATCAGCTTCGAATCAAAGCATCAGTTCATCAAGATTACGGACATTTAAAGCTTTAATTCAGGTTTAATTGTGTAAGAACAGAATATGTGTTGATCCTGTTTCTGCAGCCAGCGGGACTCATGATAATAATCAACGTTTAATATCATATGATCTGAATTATTCTGCCTGTGCGTGTGTGTGTGTGTGAGAGAGAGAGAGAGAGAGAGAGAGTGAGTGTGTGTCTCTTCTCTGATGACAAGGGCGGGGCAACCTGTCACTCACATGACATCCACCAATAGCAAACCACAACCATCAAATCAAGCCCCGCCCACACCTGTTCTTGTTTTCCTGAAGCGTTTCACTCAGATATACGACACAATAGAGGAGAAAAGACCAGCGCTACTTCTCTTTCATGACAACAGCAAAGTCAAGTCACTTTTATTTATATAGCGCTTTTTACAATATAGATTGTATCAAAGCAGCTTTACAGTGATAACATGAAAACTAGAAAAAGTTCGTCGAGACAAACTTTAAGTTGGCTTGTGAAAGTTTGGACCAATAAGTTTGAAGAAGTTTAAAGAAGTTTAAAGTTTAATTAGTTTATAGTTTAGTAAGAAAGAAAGAAAGATAGATTAGTTAGAAAGAAAGAAAAAAAGATTAGTAAGAAAGAAAGAAAGATAGATTAGTTAGAAAGAAAGAAAGAAAGAAAGATAGATTAGTTAGAAAGAAAGATAGATTAGTAAGAAAGAAAGAAAGAAATATAGATAAGTTAGAAAGAAAGAAAGAAAAAAAGATTAGTTAGAAAGAAAGAAAGAAAGATAGATTAGTTAGAAAAAAGAAAGAAAAAAAGATTAGTAAGAAAGAAAGAAAGAAAGATAGATTAGTTAGAAAGAAAGAAAGAAAGAGATTAGTTAGAAAGAAAGATAGATTAGTAAGAAAGAAAGAAAGAAAGAAATATAGATAAGTTAGAAAGAAAGAAAGATAGATTAGTTAGAAAGAAAGAAAGAAAAAAAGATTAGTAAGAAAGAAAGAAAGAAAGATAAATTAGTAAGAAAGAAAGAAAGATTGATTAGTAAGAAAGATAGAAAGATAGATAGATTAGTTAGAAAGAAAGAAAAAAAGATTAGTGAGAAAGAAAGAAAGAAAGAAAGAAAGATAGATTAGTTAGAAAGAAAGAAAGAAAGATTAGTTAGAAAGAAAAAAGGAAAGAAAGATAGATTAGTAAGAAAGAAAGAAAGAAAGATAAATTAGTAAGAAAGAAAGAAAGATTGATTAGTAAGAAAGATAGAAAGATAGATAGATTAGTTAGAAAGAAAGAAAGAAAAAGAGATTAGTGAGAAAGAAAGATAGATTAGTTAGAAAGAAAGAAAGAAAGAAAGAAAGTTAATTAAAAAGAAAGAAAGAAAGATAGATTAGGTAGAAAGAAAGATAGAAAGATAGATAGATTAGTTAGAAAGAAAAAGAAAGATAGTTTTTATTTAGAAAGAAAGAAAGATAGATTAGTTAGAAAGAAAGAAAGAAAGAAAGAAAGTTAATTAAAAAGAAAGAAAGAAAGATAGATTAGGTAGAAAGAAAGATAGAAAGATAGATAGATTAGTTAGAAAGAAAGAAAGAAAATTAATTAAAGAGAAAGAAAGAAAGATTAGTTAGAAAGATAGATTAGTTAGAAAGAAAGAAAGAAAAAAAGATTAGTAAGAAAGAAAGATAGATTAGTTAGAAAGAAAGAAAGAAAGAGAAAGAAAGAAATATAGATAAGTTAGAAAGAAAGAAAGATAGATTAGTTAGAAAGAAAGATGGATTAGTTAGAAAGAAAGAAAAAAGATTAGTTAGAAAGAAAGAAAGAAAGATAGATTAGTTAGAAAGAAAGAAAGAAAGAAAGAGATTAGTTAGAAAGAAAAAGAAAGATAGACTAGTTAGAAAGAAAGAAAGATAGATCAGTTAGAAAGAAAGAAAGAAAGAAAGAAAGTTAATTAAAAAGAAAGAAAGAAAGATTAGTTAGAAAGATAGATTAGTTAGAAAGAAAGAAAGAAAAAAAGATTAGTAAGAAAGAAAGAAAGAAAGAAAGATAGATTAGTTAGAAAGAAAGAAAAAAAGATTAGTTAGAAAGAAAGAAACATAGATTAGTTAGAAAAAAGAAAGAAAAAAAGATTAGTAAGAAAGAAAGATAGATTAGTTAGAAAGAAAAAAGGAAAGAAAGATAGATTAGTAAGAAAGAAAGAAAGAAAAAAAGATTAGTGAGAAAGAAAGATAGATTAGTTAGAAAGAAAGAAAGAAAGATTAGTTAGTAAGAAAAAGAAAGATAGATTAGTTAGAAAGAAAGAAAGATAAATTAGTTAGAAAGAAAGAAAGAAAGAAAGAAAGAAAGAAAGAAAGAAAGTTAATTAAAAAGAAAGAAAGAAAGATAGATTAGGTAGAAAGAAAGATAGAAAGATAGATAGATTAGTTAGAAAGAAAGAAAGAAAGTTAATTAAAAAGAAAGAAAGAAAGATTAGTTAGAAAGATAGATTAGTTAGAAAGAAAGAAAGAAAAAAAGATTAGTAAGAAAGAAAGATAGATTAGTTAGAAAGAAAGAAAGAAAGAAAGAAAGAAAGAAAGAAAGAGAAAGAAAGAAAGAAATATAGATAAGTTAGAAAGAAAGAAAGATAGATTAGTTAGAAAGAAAGAAAGATGGATTAGTTAGAAAGAAAGAAAAAAGATTAGTTAGAAAGAAAGAAAGATAGATTAGTTAGAAAGAAAAAAGGAAAGAAAGATAGATTAGTAAGAAAGAAAGGAAGAAAGATAGATTAGTGAGATAGATAGATTAGTTAGAAAGAAAGAAAGAAAAAAGATTAGTGAGAAAGAAAGATAGATTAGTTAGAGAGAAAGAAAGATGGATTAGTTAGAAAGAAAAAAAAAAGATTAGTAAGAAAGAAAGATAGATTAGTTAGAAAGAAAAAAGGAAAGAAAGATAGATTAGTAAGAAAGAAAGGAAGAAAGATAGATTAGTGAGATAGATAGATTAGTTAGAAAGAAAGAAAGAAAAAAGATTAGTGAGAAAGAAAGATAGATTAGTTAGAAAGAAAGAGATTAGTTAGAAAGAAAAAGAAAGATAGATTAGTTAGAAAGAAAGAAAGATAGATTAGTTAGAAAGAAAGAAAGAAAGAAAGAAAGTTAATTAAAAAGAAAAAAAGAAATATAGATTAGGTAGAAAGAAAGATAGATAGATTAGTTAGAAAGAAAGAAAGAAAGAAAAAAAGATTAGTAAGAAAGAAAGATAGATTAGTTAGTTAGAAAGAAAGAAAGAAAGAAAGAAATATAGATAAGTTAGAAAGAAAGAAAGATAGATTAGTTAGAAAGAAAGAAAAAAAGATTAGTTAGAAAGAAAGAATGAAAGATAGATAGATTAGTTAGAAAAAAAGAAAAAAAGATTAGTAAGAAAGAAAGAAAGATAGATTAGTTAGAAAGAAAAAAGGAAAGAAAGATATATTAGTAAGAAAGAAAGAAAGAAAGAGATTAGTGAGAAAGATAGATTAGTTAGAAAGAAAGAAAGAAAGATAGATTAGTTAGAAAGAAAAAGAAAGATAGATTAGTTAGAAAGAAAGATAGATTAGTTAGAAAGAAATAAATAAAGTTAATTAAAAAGAAAGAAAGATAGATAGATTAGTTAGAAAGAAAGAAAGAAAAAAAGATTAGTAAGAAAGAAAGAAAGATTAGTTAGAAAGAAAGAAAGATAGATTAGTTACAAAGAAAAAGAAAGATAGATTAGTTAGAAAGAAAGAAAGATAGATTGGTTAGAAAGAAAGAAAGAAAGAAAGTTAATTTAAAAGAAAGAAAGAAAGAAAGATTAGTTAGAAAGATAGATTAGTTAGAAAGAAAGAAAGAAAAAAATATTAGTAAGAAAGAAAGATAGATTAGTTAGAAAGAAAGAAAGAAAGATAGATTAGTAAGAAAGAAAGAAAGATTAGTTAGAAAGAAAGAAAGATAGATTAGTTAGAAAGAAAAAGAAAGATAGATCAGTTAGAAAGAAAGAAAGATAGATTAGTTAGAAAGAAAGAAAGAAAGTTAATTAAAAAGAAAGAAAGAAAGTAAGATAGATTAGTTAGAAAGAAAGAAAGATAGATTAGAAAGAAAGAAAGATAGATTAGTTAGAAAGAAAGATAGATTAGTTAGAAAGAAAGATAAATTAGTTAGAAAGAAAGATAGATTAGTTAAAAAACAAAGAAAGAGATTTGTTAGAAAGAAAGATAGATTAGTTAGAAAGATAGATTAGTTAGAAAGAAAGATAGATTAGTTAGAAAGAAAGATAACTTAGTTAGAAATAAAGAAAGATAGATTATTTAAAAAACAAAGAAAGATGGATTTGATAGAAAGAAAGATAGATTAGTTAGAAAAAAAGAAAGATAGATTAGTTAGAAAGAAAGAAAGATAAATTAGTTAGAAAGTAAGATAGATTAGTTAGAAAGAAAGATAGATTAGTTAGAAAGAAAGAAAGATAGATTAGTTAGAAAGATAGATAGATAAGTTAGAAAGAAAGAAAGAAAGATTAGTTAGAAAGAAAGATAGATTGGTTAGAAAGAAAGAAAGATTAGTTAGAAAGAAAGATAGATAGATTAGTTAGAAAGAAAAAAGATAGATTAGTTAGAAAGAAAGAAAGAAAGAAAGAAAGAAAGAAAGATTGGTTAGAAAGAAAGATAGATTAGTTAGAAAGATAGAAAGAAAGATAGATTAGTTAGAAAGAAAGAAACATAGATTAGTTAGAAAGAAAGAAAGAAAGATAGATTAGTTAGAAAGAAAGAAAGATTAGTTAGAAAGAAAGATAGATTAGTTAGAAAGAAAGATAGATTAGTTAGAAAGATAGATAGATAGATAGATTAGTTAGAAAGAAAGAAAGATAGATTAGTTAGAAAGAAAGATAGATAGATTAGTTAGAAAGAAAGATAGATTAGTTAGAAAGAAAGATAGATTAGTTAGAAAGATAGATAGATAGATAGATAGATTAGTTAGAAAGAAAGAAAGATAGATTAGTTAGAAAGAAAGATAGATAGATTAGTTAGAAAGAAAGATAGATTAGTTAGAAAGAAAGAAAGATAGATTAGTTAGAAAGAATGAAAAAAGAAAGAAAGATTGGTTAGAAAGAAAGATAGATTAGTTAGTAAGAAAGATATAAAGAAAGATGGATTAGTTAGAAAGAAAGAAACATAGATTAGTTAGAAAGAAAGAAAGAAAGAAAGATAGATTAGTTAGAAAGACTAGTTAGTTAGAAAGAAAGAGATAGATTAGTTAGAAAGAAAGATAGATAGATAGATAGATTAGTTAGAAAGAAAGAAAGATAGATTAGTTAGA
>JAULUF010000028.1:30357500-30400000 GCA_031834385.1 Semotilus atromaculatus
AGAAAGAAAGTAAATTAAAAAGAAAGAAAGAAAGAAAGATTAGTTAGAAAGATAGATTAGTTAGAAAGAAAGAAAGAAAAAAATATTAGTAAGAAAGAAAGATAGATTAGTTAGAAAGAAAGAAAGAAAGATAGATTAGTAAGAAAGAAAGAAAGATTAGTTAGAAAGAAAGAAAGATAGATTAGTTAGAAAGAAAAAGAAAGATAGATCAGTTAGAAAGAAAGAAAGATAGATTAGTTAGAAAGAAAGAAAGAAAGTTAATTAAAAAGAAAGAAAGAAAGTAAGATAGATTAGTTAGAAAGAAAGAAATATAGATTAGAAAGAAAGAAAGATAGATTAGTTAGAAAGAAAGATAGATTAGTTAGAAAGAAAGATAAATTAGTTAGAAAGAAAGATAGATTAGTTAAAAAACAAAGAAAGAGATTTGTTAGAAAGAAAGATAGATTAGTTAGAAAGATAGATTAGTTAGAAAGAAAGATAGATTAGTTAGAAAGAAAGATAACTTAGTTAGAAATAAAGAAAGATAGATTATTTAAAAAACAAAGAAAGATGGATTTGATAGAAAGAAAGATAGATTAGCTAGAAAGATAGATTAGTTAGAAAAAAAGAAAGATAGATTAGTTAGAAAGAAAGAAATATAAATTAGTTAGAAAGTAAGATAGATTAGTTAGAAAGAAAGATAGATTAGTTAGAAAGAAAGAAAGATAGATTAGTTAGAAAGATAGATAGATAAGTTAGAAAGAAAGAAAGAAAGATTAGTTAGAAAGAAAGAAAGATAGATTGGTTAGAAAGAAAGAAAGATTAGTTAGAAAGAAAGATAGATAGATTAGTTAGAAAGAAAAAAGATAGATTAGTTAGAAAGAAAGAAAGTAAGAAAGAAAGAAAGAAAGATTGGTTACAAAGAAAGATAGATTAGTTAGAAAGATAGAAAGAAAGATAGATTAGTTAGAAAGAAAGAAACATAGATTAGTTAGAAAGAAAGAAAGAAAGAAAGAAAGATAGATTAGTTAGAAAGAAAGAAAGATTAGTTAGTTAGAAAGAAAGAAAGATAGATTAGTTAGAAAGAAAGATAGATTAGTTAGAAAGATAGATAGATAGATAGATTAGTTAGAAAGAAAGAAAGATAGAATAGTTAAAAAGAAAGATAGATAGATTAGTTAGAAAGAAAGATAGATTAGTTAGAAAGATAGATTAGTTAGAAAGATAGATAGATAGATAGATTAGTTAGAAAGAAAGAAAGATAGATTAGTTAGAAAGAAAGATAGATAGATTAGTTAGAAAGAAAGATAGATTAGTTAGAAAGAAAGAAAGAAAGATAGATTAGTTAGAAAGAATGAAAAAAGAAAGAAAGAAAGAAAGAAAGATTGGTTAGAAAGAAAGATAGATTAGTTAGTAAGAAAGATATAAAGAAAGATGGATTAGTTAGAAAGAAAGAAACATAGATTAGTTAGAAAGAAAGAAAGAAAGAAAGATAGATTAGTTAGAAAGACTAGTTAGTTAGAAAGAAAGAGATAGATTAGTTAGAAAGAAAGATAGATAGATAGATAGATAGATAGATAGATAGATAGATAGATAGATAGATTAGTTAGAAAGAAAGAAAGATAGATTAGTTAGAAAGAAAGAAAGATATATTAGTTAGAAAGAAAGATAGATAGATTAGTTAGAAAAAAAAGATAGATTAGTTAGAAAGAAAGAAAGATAGATTAGTTAGAAAGAAAGATAGACAGATTAGTTAGAAAGAAAGAAAGATTAGTTAGAAAGAAAGAAAGAATGATAGATTGGTTAGAAAGAAAGAAAGATAGATTAGTAAGAAAGAAAGAAAGGAATAAAGAACGATAGATTAGTTAGAAATAAAGATAAAGTAGTTAGAAAGAAAGATAGATAGATTAGTTAGAAAGAAAGATAGATAGATAGATTAGTTAGAAAGAAAGATAGATTATTTAGAAAGAAAGAAAGATAGATTAGTTAGAAAGAAAGAAAGATTAGTTAGAAAGAAAGAAAGATTAGTTAGAAAGAAAGATAGATAGATTAGTTAGAAAGAAAAAAAGAAAGAAAGAAAGAAAGAAAAATTGGTTAGAAAGAAAGATAGATTAGTTTGAAAGATAGAGATTAGTTAGAAAGAAAGAAAAGATTAGTTAGAATGAAAGAAAGATAGATAGATTAGTTAGAAAGAAAGAAAGATAGATAGATTAGTTAGAAAGAAAGAAAGATTAGTTAGAAAGAAAAAAGATAGATTAGTTAGAAAGAAAGAATAAAAGAAAGTAAGAAAGAAATAATGAAAGATTGGTTAGAAAGAAAGAGATTAGTTAGAAAGATAGATAGATTAGTTAGAAAGAAAGAAAAGTTAGAATGAAAGAAAGATAGAGTAGTTAGAAAGAAAGAAAGATAGATAGATTAGTTAGAAAGAAAGATAGATTAGTTAGAAAGAAAGTAAGGTAGATTAGTTAGAAAGAAAGATAGATTAGTTAGAAAGAAGAAAGATAGAATAGTTAGAAAGAAAGAAAGATTAGTTAGAAAGAAAGAAAGATAGATCAGTTAGCAAGAAAGAAATATTAGTTAGAAAGAAAGAAAGATTAGTTTGAAAGAAAGAAAGATTAGTTTGAAAGAAAGATAGATTAGTAAGAAAGAAAGAAATAAAGAAAGATTAGGTAGAAAGAAAGAAAGATTAGTTAGAAAGAAAGAAAGATAAGTTAGAAAGATAGATAGATAGATAGATAGATAGATAGATAGATAGATAGATAGATAGATAGATAGATAGATAGATAGATAGATAGATAGATAAAGTTCATTAGTACATATAGAATGGTAGTTTAATTGAATCTAGGGCTTCAGGGAGTTTAGATTTGAGTTTATTTGGTGTCCACTGCTGGGCCACCGTAGTCTTGGCTCAATTTGAACTGTTGCAATGAAAGTCAATGGGATTTTTATGATTTTTAATATTAATTTTTAAGAAATCTGAAAGTCAAATCAGTTTGAAAAGATATAGCACACCGAGTCAGAACAGTCTGAAGGTCTGACCCGAGTTTGGAGTTTGTAGAGTTAAAGCTCTAGGACGAGTTAGAGTCAGAATTTTTTGGGTAAGAAAAATAAGAAGAAGAAGAAGAAGAAGAATAATAATAAGTTTAAATAGGATTTCAGTAAGTTGGCTTTTCCAAGCCAACTTAACTAGAAAAAGTTCGTCGAGACAAACTTTAAGTTGGCTTGTGAAAGTTTGGACCAATAAGTTTGAAGAAGTTTAAAGAAGTTTAAAGTTTAATTAGTTTATAGTTTAGTAAGAAAGAAAGAAAGATAGATTAGTTAAAAAGAAAGAAAGAAAAAAAGATTAGTAAGAAAGAAAGAAAGATAGATTAGTTAGAAAGAAAGAAAGAAAGAAAGAAAGAAAGATAGATGGATTAGTTAGAAAGAAAGATAGATTAGTAAGAAATAAAGAAAGAAAGAAATATAGATAAGTTAGAAAGAAAGAAAGATATATTAGTTAGAAAAAAAGAAAGAAAAAAAGATTAGTAAGAAAGAAAGAAAGATAGATTAGTTAGAAAGAAAAAAGGAAAGAAAGATAGATTAGTAAGAAAGAAAGAAAGAAAGATAAATTAGTAAGAAAGAAAAAAGATTGATTAGTAAGAAAGATAGAAAGATAGATAGATTAGTTAGAAAGAAAGAAAAAAAGATTAGTGAGAAAGAAAGATAGATTAGTTAGAAAGAAAGAAAGAAAGAGATTAGTTAGAAAGAAAAAGAAAGATAGATTAGTTAGAAAGAAAGAAAGATAGATTAGTTAGAAAGAAAGAAAGAAAGAAAGAAAGTTAATTAAAAAGAAAGAAAGAAAGATAGATTAGGTAGAAAGAAAGATAGAAAGATAGATAGATTAGTTAGAAAGAAAGAAAGAAAGATAGATAGATTAGTTAGAAAGAAAGAAAAAAAGATTAGTTAGAAAGAAAGAAAGAAAGATAGATTAGTTAGAAAAAAGAAAGAAAAAAGATTAGTAAGAAAGAAAGAAAGATAGATTAGTTAGAAAGAAAAAAGGAAAGAAAGATAGATTAGTAAGAAAGAAAGAAAGAAAGATAAATTAGTAAGAAAGAAAGAAAGATTGATTAGTAAGATAGAAAGATAGATAGATTAGTTAGAAAGAAAGAAAGAAAAAAAGATTAGTGAGAAAGAAAGATAGATTAGTTATAAAGAAAGAAAGAAAGAAAGAGATTAGTTAGAAAGAAAAAGAAAGATAGATTAGTTAGAAAGAAAGAAAGATAGATTAGTTAGAAAGAAAGAAAGAAAGAAAGAAAGTTAATTAAAAAGAAAGAAAGAAAGATAGATTAGGTAGAAAGAAAGATAGAAAGATAGATAGATTAGTTAGAAAGAAAGAAAGAAAGTTAATTACAAAGAAAGAAAGAAAGATTAGTTAGAAAGATAGATTAGTTAGAAAGAAAGAAAGAAAAAAAGATTAGTAAGAAAGAAAGATAGATTAGTTAGAAAGAAAGAAAGAATGAAAGAAAGAAAGAAAGAAAGAAAGAAAGAAAGAAAGAAAGAAAGAAATATAGATAAGTTAGAAAGAAAGAAAGATAGATTAGTTAGAAAGAAAGAAAAAAAGATTAGTTAGAAAGAAAGATAGATTAGTTAGAAAAAAAGAAAGAAAAAAAGATTAGTAAGAAAGAAAGAAAGATAGATTAGTTAGAAAGAAAAAAGGAAAGAAAGATAGATTAGTAAGAAATAAAGAAAGAAAGATAGATTAGTGAGAAAGATAGATTAGTTAGAAAGAAAGAAAGAAAAAAAGATTAGTGAGAAAGAAAGATAGATTAGTTAGAAAGAAAGAAAGAAAGAGATTAGTTAGAAAGAAAAAGAAAGATAGATTAGTTAGAAAGAAAGAAATATAGATAGTTTAGTTAGAAAGAAAGAAAAATAGATTTGTTAGAATAAAAGATAGATTAGTTAAAAAGAAAGAAAGATAGATAGATTAGTTAGAAAGAAAAAAGATAGATTAGTTAGAAAGAAAGAAAGAGATTTGTTAGAATGAAGGAAAGATAGATTAGTTAGAAAGAAAGAAAGATAGATAGATTAGTTAGAAAGAAAGATAGATTAGTCAAAACGAAAAGATGGATTAGTTAGAAAGAAAGAAACATAGATTTGTTAGAATAAAAGATAGATTAGTTAAAAAGAAAGAAAGATAGATAGATTAGTTAGAAAGAAAGTTAGATTAGTTAGAAAGAAAGAAAGATAGATTAGAAAGAAAGATAGATAGATAGATTAGTTAGAAAGAAAGATAAATAGATTAGTTAGAAAGAAAGAAAGAAAGAAAGATAGATTAGTTAGTTAGAAAGAAAGTTAGATTAGTTAGAAAGAAAGATAGATTAGTTAGAATGAAAGAAAGATAGAGTAGTTAGAAAGAAAGAAAGATAGATTAGTTAGAAAGAAAGATAGATAAGTTAGAAAGAAAGATAGATAGATTAGTTAGAAAGAAAGATAGATTAGTTAGAAAGAAAGATAGATTAGTTAGAATGAAAGAAAGATAGAGTAGTTAGAAAGAAAGAAAGATAGATTAGTTAGAAAGAAAGATAGATTAGTTAGAATGAAAGAAAGATAGAGTAGTTAGAAAAAAGAAAGATAGATTAGTTAGCAAGAAAGATAGATTAGTTAGAATGAAAGAAAGATAGAGTAGTTAGAAAGAAAGAATTAGTTAGAAAGAAAGATAGATTAGTTAGAAAGAAAGATAGATAGATTAGTTAGAAAGAAAGATAGATTAGTTAGAATGAAAGAAAGATAGAGTAGTTAGAAAGAAAGAAAGATAGATTAGTTAGAAAGAAAGTTCGATTAGTTAGAAAGAAAGAAAGATAGATTAGAAAGAAAGATAGATAGATAGATAGATTAGTTAGAAAGAAAGATAAATAGATTTGTTAGAAAGAAAGAAAGAAAGAAAGATAGATTAGTTAGTTAGAAAGAAAGTTAGATTAGTTAGAAAGAAAGATAGATTAGTTAGAATGAAAGAAAGATAGAGTAGTTAGAAAGAAAGAAAGATAGATTAGTTAGAAAGAAAGATAGATAAGTTAGAAAGAAAGATATATAGATTAGTTAGAAAGAAAGATAGATTAGTTAGAAAGAAAGATAGATTAGTTAGAATGAAAGAAAGATAGAGTAGTTAGAAAGAAAGAAAGATTAGTTAGAAAGAAAGATAGATTAGTTAGAAAGAAAGATAGATTAGTTAGAATGAAAGAAAGATAGAGTAGTTAGAAAGAAAGAAAGATAGATTAGTTAGAAAAAAAGAAAGAAAAAAGATTAGTAAGAAAGAAAGAAAGATAGATTAGTTAGAAAGAAAAAAGGAAAGAAAGATAGATTAGTAAGAAAGAAAGAAAGAAAGATAAATTAGTAAGAAAGAAAGAAAGATTGATTAGTAAGATAGAAAGATAGATAGATTAGTTAGAAAGAAAGAAAGAAAAAAAGATTAGTGAGAAAGAAAGATAGATTAGTTATAAAGAAAGAAAGAAAGAGATTAGTTAGAAAGAAAAAGAAAGATAGATTAGTTAGAAAGAAAGAAAGATAGATTAGTTAGAAAGAAAGAAAGAAAGAAAGAAAGAAAGTTAATTAAAAAGAAAGAAAGAAAGAAAGATAGATTAGGTAGAAAGAAAGATAGAAAGATAGATAGATTAGTTAGAAAGAAAGAAAGAAAGTTAATTAAAAAGAAAGAAAGAAAGATTAGTTAGAAAGATAGATTAGTTAGAAAGAAAGAAAAAAAGATTAGTAAGAAAGAAAGATAGATTAGTTAGAAAGAAAGAAAGAATGAAAGAAAGAAAGAAAGAAAGAAAGAAATATAGATAAGTTAGAAAGAAAGAAAGATAGATTAGTTAGAAAGAAAGAAAAAAAGATTAGTTAGAAAGAAAGAAAGAAAGATAGATTAGTTAGAAAAAAAGAAAGAAAAAAAGATTAGTAAGAAAGAAAGAAAGATAGATTAGTTAGAAAGAAAAAAGGAAAGAAAGATAGATTAGTAAGAAAGAAAGAAAGAAAGATAGATTAGTGAGAAAGATAGATTAGTTAGAAAGAAAGAAAGAAAAAAGGATTAGTGAGAAAGAAAGATAGATTAATTAGAAAGAAAGAAAGAAAGAGATTTGTTAGAAAGAAAAAGAAAGATAGATTAGTTAGAAAGAAAGAAAGATAGATAGTTTAGTTAGAAAGAAAGAAAAATAGATTTGTTAGAATAAAAGATAGATTAGTTAAAAAGAAAGAAAGATAGATAGATTAGTTAGAAAGAAAAAAGATAGATTAGTTAGAAAGAAAGAAAGAGATTTGTTAGAATGAAGGAAAGATAGATTAGTTAGAAAGAAAGAAAGATAGATAGATTAGTTAGAAAGAAAGATAGATTAGTCAAAACGAAAAGATGGATTAGTTAGAAAGAAAGAAAAATAGATTTGTTAGAATAAAAGATAGATTAGTTAGTTAGAAAGAAAGATAGATAGATTAGTTAGAAAGAAAGTTAGATTAGTTAGAAAGAAAGAAAGATAGATTAGAAAGAAAGATAGATAGATAGATTAGTTAGAAAGAAAGATAAATAGATTAGTTAGAAAGAAAGAAAGAAAGAAAGATAGATTAGTTAGTTAGAAAGAAAGTTAGATTAGTTAGAAAGAAAGATAGATTAGTTAGAATGAAAGAAAGATAGAGTAGTTAGAAAGAAAGATAGATTAGTTAGAAAGAAAGATAGATAAGTTAGAAAGAAAGATAGATAGATTAGTTAGAAAGAAAGATAGATTAGTTAGAAAGAAAGATAGATTAGTTAGAATGAAAGAAAGATAGAGTAGTTAGAAAGAAAGAAAGATAGATTAGTTAGAAAGAAAGATAGATTAGTTAGAATGAAAGAAAGATAGAGTAGTTAGAAAAAAGAAAGATAGATTAGTTAGCAAGAAAGATAGATTAGTTAGAATGAAAGAAAGATAGAGTAGTTAGAAAGAAAGAAAGATTAGTTAGAAAGAAAGATAGATTAGTTAGAAAGAAAGATAGATAGATTAGTTAGAAAGAAAGATAGATTAGTTAGAATGAAAGAAAGATAGAGTAGTTAGAAAGAAAGAAAGATAGATTAGTTA
This sequence comes from Semotilus atromaculatus, assembly GCA_031834385.1. Lineage (NCBI taxonomy): Eukaryota > Metazoa > Chordata > Actinopteri > Cypriniformes > Leuciscidae > Semotilus > Semotilus atromaculatus. The sequence continues at coordinate 30,365,555 of JAULUF010000028.1, forward strand.
GAAAGAAAGTTCGATTAGTTAGAAAGAAAGAAAGATAGATTAGAAAGAAAGATAGATAGATAGATAGATTAGTTAGAAAGAAAGATAAATAGATTTGTTAGAAAGAAAGAAAGAAAGATAGATTAGTTAGTTAGAAAGAAAGTTAGATTAGTTAGAAAGAAAGATAGATTAGTTAGAATGAAAGAAAGATAGAGTAGTTAGAAAGAAAGAAAGATAGATTAGTTAGAAAGAAAGATAGATAAGTTAGAAAGAAAGATATATAGATTAGTTAGAAAGAAAGATAGATTAGTTAGAAAGAAAGATAGATTAGTTAGAATGAAAGAAAGATATAGTTAGAAAGAAAGAAAGATTAGTTAGAAAGAAAGATAGATTAGTTAGAAAGAAAGATAGATTAGTTAGAAAGAAAGATAGATTAGTTAGAAAGAAAGATAGATTAGTTAGAATGAAAGAAAGATAGAGTAGTTAGAAAGAAAGAAAGATAGATTAGTTAGAAAGAAAGATAGATTAGTTAGAATGAAAGAAAGATAGAGTAGTTAGAAAGAAAAAAGATAGATCAGTTAGAAAGAAAGATAGATTAGTTAGAAAGAAAAAAGATAGATTAGTTAGAATGAAAGAAAAAATAGATTAGTTAGAAAGAAAGAAAGAAAGAGATGTATAGATAGAAAGAGAGATAGATAGTTGAAAGAGATAGATGGATAGATAGATAGATAGATAGATAGATAGATAGATAGATAGATAGATAGATAGATAGATAGATAATAAGTTTATTAGTACATATAGAATGGTAGTTTAATTGAGTCTAGGGCTTCAGGGAGTTTAGATTTGAGTTTATTTGGTGTCCACTGCTGGGCCACCGTAGTCTTGGCTCAATTTGAACTGTTGCAATGAAAGTCAATGGGATTTTTATGATTTTTCATATTAATTTTTAAGAAATCTGAAAGTCAAATCAGTTTGAAAAGATATAGCACGCCGAGTCAGAACAGTCTGAAGGTCTGACCCGAGTTTGGAGTTTGTAGAGTTAAAGCTCTAGGACGAGTTAGAGTCAGAATTTTTTGGGTAAGAAAAATAAGAAGAAGAAGAATAATAACTAGAAAAAGTTCGTCGAGACAAACTTTAAGTTGGCTTGTGAAAGTTTGGACCAATAAGTTTGAAGAAGTTTAAAGTTTAAATTAGTTTAAAGTTTAATTAGTTTATAGTTCAGTAAGAAAGAAAGAAAGATAGATTAGTTAGAAAGAAAGATAAAAAAAAGATTAGTAAGAAAGAAAGAAAGATAGATTAGTTAGAAAGAAAGAAAGAAAGAAAGATAGATTAGTTAGAAATAAAAAAATAAAAAAAGATTAGTAAGAAAGAAAGATAGATTAGTTAGAAAGAAAGAAAGATAGATTAGTAAGAAAGAAAGAAAGATAGATTAGTAAGAAAGAAAGAAAGAAAAAAATAGTAAGAAAGAAAGAAAGATAGATTAGTAAGAAAGAGAAAGAAAGATAGATTAGTTAGAAATAAAAAAATAAAAAAAGATTAGTAAGAAAGAAAGATAGATTAGTTAGAAAGAAAGAAGGAAAGAAAGATAGATTAGTAAGAAAGAAAAAAAGATAGATTAGTAAGAGAAAGATTGATTAGTAAGAAAGATAGATAGATTAGTTAGACAGAGAGAAAAAAGATTAGTAAGAAAGAAAGATAGATTAGTAAGAAAGAAAGAAAGATAGATTAGTTAGAAAGAAAGAAAGATAGATTAGTAAGAAAGAAAGATAGATTAGTAAGAAAGAAAGAAAGAAAAAGATTAGTAAGAAAGAAAGAAAGATAGATTAGTTAGAAAGAAAGAAAAAAGATTAGTAAGAAAGAAAGAAAGATTAGTAAGAAAGAAAGATAGATTAGTTAGAAAGAAAGAAAGAAAAAAGATTAGTAAGAAAGAAAGAAAAAAAGATTAGTAAGAAAGAAAGAAAGATAGATTAGTAAGAAAGAAAGAAAGAAAAAAAGATTAGCAAGAAAGAAAGAAAGAAAGATAGATTAGTTAGAAAGAAAGAAAAAAAAGATTAGTAAGAAAGAAAGAAAGAAAGAAAAAAAGATTAGTAAGAAAGAAAGATAGATTAGTTAGAAAGAAAGAAAAAAAAGATTAGTAAGAAAGAAAGAAAGAAAAAAAGATTAGTAAGAAAGAAAGATAGATTAGTTAGAAAGAAAGAAAAAAGATTAGTAAGAAAGAAAGAAAAAAAGATTAGTAAGAAAGAAAGAAAGATAGATTAGTTAGAAAGAAAGAAAGAAAAAAAGATTAGCAAGAAAGAAAGAAAGAAAGATAGATTAGTTAGAAAGAAAGAAAAAAAAGATTAGTAAGAAAGAAAGAAAGAAAGAAAAAAAGATTAGTAAGAAAGAAAGAAAAAAAGATTAGTAAGAAAGAAAGATAGATTAGTAAGAAAGAAAGAAAGAAAAAAAGATTAGCAAGAAAGAAAGAAAGATAGATTAGTTAGAAAGAAAGAAAAAAAAGATTAGTAAGAAAGAAAGAAAGAAAAAAAGATTAGTAAGAAAGAAAGATAGATTAGTTAAAAAGAAAGAAAGAAAAAAGATTAGTAAGAAAGAAAGAAAAAAGATTAGCAAGAAAGAAAGAAAGAAAGATAGATTAGTTAGAAAGAAAGAAAAAAAAGATTAGTAAGAAAGAAAGAAAGAAAGAAAAAAAGATTAGTAAGAAAGAAAGATAGATTAGTTAGAAAGAAAGAAAAAAGATTAGTAAGAAAGAAAGAAAAAAAGATTAGTAAGAAAGAAAGAAAGATAGATTAGTAAGAAAGAAAGAAAAAAAGATTAGTAAGAAAGAAAGAAGGATAGATTAGTAAGAAAGAAAGAAAGAAAAAAGATTAGCAAGAAAGAAAGAAAGAAAGATAGATTAGTTAGAAAGAAAGAAAAAAAAGATTAGTTAGAAAGAAAGAAAGAAAGAAAAAAAGATTAGTAAGAAAGAAAGAAAGAAAGAAAAAAAGATTAGTAAGAAAGAAAGATAGATTAGTTAGAAAGAAAGAAAAAAGATTAGTAAGAAAGAAAGAAAAAAAGATTAGTAAGAAAGAAAGATAGATTAGTAAGAAAGAAAGAAAAAAAGATTAGAAAGAAAGAAAGATAGATTAGTAAGAAAGAAAGAAAGAAAAAAAGATTAGCAAGAAAGAAAGAAAGATAGATTAGTTAGAAAGAAAGAAAAAAAAGATTAGTAAGAAAGAAAGAAAGATAGATTAGTAAGAAAGAAAGATAGATTAGTTAGAAAGAAAGAAAGAAAAAAGATTAGTAAGAAAGAAAGAAAAAAAGATTAGTAAGAAAGAAAGAAAGAAAACAAGATTAGTAAGAAAGAAAGAAAGATAGATTAGTTAGAAAGAAAGAAAGAAAAAAAGATTAGTAAGAAAGAAAGATAGATTAGTAAGAAAGAAAGATAGAAAAAAAGATTAGTAAGAAAGAAAGAAAGATAGATTAGTAAGACAGAAAGAAAGAAAAAAAGATTAGTAAGAATGAAAGAAAGATAGATTAGTAAGAAAGAAAGAAAGATAGATTAGTAAGAAAGAAAGAAAGAAAAAAAGATTAGTAAGAATGAAAGAAAGATAGATTAGTAAGAAAGAAAGAAAGATAGATTAGTAAGAAAGAAAGAAAGAAAAAGATTAGTAAGAAAGAAAGAAAGATAGATTAGTAAGAAAGAAAGAAAGAAAAAAGATTAGCAAGAAAGAAAGAAAGAAAGATAGATTAGTTAGAAAGAAAGATAGATAGATTAGTTAGAAAGAAAGATAGATTAGTTAGAATGAAAGAAAGATAGAGTAGTTAGAAAGAAAGAAAGATAGATTAGTTAGAAAGAAAGTTCGATTAGTTAGAAAGAAAGAAAGATAGATTAGAAAGAAAGATAGATAGATAGATAGATTAGTTAGAAAGAAAGATAAATAGATTTGTTAGAAAGAAAGAAAGAAAGATAGATTAGTTAGTTAGAAAGAAAGTTAGATTAGTTAGAAAGAAAGATAGATTAGTTAGAATGAAAGAAAGATAGAGTAGTTAGAATGAAAGAAAGATAGAGTAGTTAGAAAGAAAGAAAGATAGATTAGTTAGAAAGAAAGATAGATAAGTTAGAAAGAAAGATATATAGATTAGTTAGAAAGAAAGATAGATTAGTTAGAAAGAAAGATAGATTAGTTAGAATGAAAGAAAGATAGAGTAGTTAGAAAGAAAGAAAGATTAGTTAGAAAGAAAGATAGATTAGTTAGAAAGAAAGATAGATTAGTTAGAATGAAAGAAAGATAGAGTAGTTAGAAAGAAAGAAAGATTAGTTAGAAAGAAAGATAGATTAGTTAGAAAGAAAGAAAGATATATTAGTTAGAAAGAAAGATAGATAGATTAGTTAGAAAAAAAGATAGATTAGTTAGAAAGAAAGAAAGATAGATTAGTTAGAAAGAAAGATAGATAGATTAGTTAGAAAGAAAGAAAGATTAGTTAGAAAGAAAGAAAGAATGATAGATTGGTTAGAAAGAAAGAAAGATAGATTAGTAAGAAAGAAAGAAAGGAATAAAGAACGATAGATTAGTTAGAAATAAAGATAAAATAGTTAGAAAGAAAGATAGATAGATTAGTTAGAAAGAAAGATAGATAGATAGATTAGTTAGAAAGAAAGATAGATTATTTAGAAAGAAAGAAAGATAGATTAGTTAGAAAGAAAGAAAGATTAGTTAGAAAGAAAGAAAGATTAGTTAGAAAGAAAGATAGATAGATTAGTTAGAAAGAAAAAAAGAAAGAAAGAAAGAAAGAAAGAAAGAAAAATTGGTTAGAAAGAATGATAGATTAGTTTGAAAGATAGAGATTAGTTAGAAAGAAAGAAAAGATTAGTTAGAATGAAAGAAAGATAGATAGATTAGTTAGAAAGAAAGAAAGATAGATAGATTAGTTAGAAAGAAAGAAAGATTAGTTAGAAAGAAAAAAGATAGATTAGTTAGAAAGAAAGAATAAAAGAAAGTAAGAAAGAAAGAATGAAAGATTGGTTAGAAAGAAAGAGATTAGTTAGAAAGATAGATAGATTAGTTAGAAAGAAAGAAAAGTTAGAATGAAAGAAAGATAGAGTAGTTAGAAAGAAAGAAAGATAGATAGATTAGTTAGAAAGAAAGATAGATTAGTTAGAAAGAAAGTAAGGTAGATTAGTTAGAAAGAAAGATAGATTAGTTAGAAAGAAGAAAGATAGATTAGTTAGAAAGAAAGAAAGATTAGTTAGAAAGAAAGAAAGATAGATCAGTTAGCAAGAAAGAAATATTAGTTAGAAAGAAAGAAAGATTAGTTTGAAAGAAAGAAAGATTAGTTTGAAAGAAAGATAGATTAGTAAGAAAGAAAGAAATAAAGAAAGATTAGGTAGAAAGAAAGATAGATTAGTTAGAAAGAAAGAAAGATTAGTTAGAAAGAAAAAAGATAGATTAGTTAGAAAGAAAGAATAAAAGAAAGTAAGAAAGAAAGAATGAAAGATTGGTTAGAAAGAAAGAGATTAGTTAGAAAGATAGATAGATTAGTTAGAAAGAAAGAAAAGTTAGAATGAAAGAAAGATAGAGTAGTTAGAAAGAAAGAAAGATAGATAGATTAGTTAGAAAGAAAGATAGATTAGTTAGAAAGAAAGTAAGGTAGATTAGTTAGAAAGAAAGATAGATTAGTTAGAAAGAAGAAAGATAGATTAGTTAGAAAGAAAGAAAGATTAGTTAGAAAGAAAGAAAGATAGATCAGTTAGCAAGAAAGAAATATTAGTTAGAAAGAAAGAAAGATTAGTTTGAAAGAAAGAAAGATTAGTTTGAAAGAAAGATAGATTAGTAAGAAAGAAAGAAATAAAGAAAGATTAGGTAGAAAGAAAGAAAGATTAGTTAGAAAGAAAGAAAGATAAGTTAGAAAGATAGATATATAGATAGATAGATAGATAGATAGATAGATAGATAGATAGATAGATAGATAGATAGATAGATAGATAGATAGATAGATAGATAAAGTTCATTAGTACATATAGAATGGTAGTTTAATTGAATCTAGGGCTTCAGGGAGTTTAGATTTGAGTTTTTGTGTTGTTCACTACTGGGCCACCGTAGTCTTGGCTCAATTTGAACTGTTGCAATGAAAGTCAATGGGATTTTTATGATTTTTAATATTAATTTTTAAGAAATCTGAAAGTCAAATCAGTTTGAAAAGATATAGCACACCGAGTCAGAACAGTCTGAAGGTCTGACCCGAGTTTGGAGTTTGTAGAGTTAAAGCTCTAGGACGAGTTAGAGTCAGAATTTTTTGGGTAAGAAAAATAAGAAGAAGAAGAATAACTAGAAAAAGTTCGTCGAGACAAACTTTAAGTTGGCTTGTGAAAGTTTGGACCAATAAGTTTGAAGAAGTTTAAAGAAGTTTAAAGTTTAATTAGTTTATAGTTTAGTAAGAAAGAAAGAAAGATAGATTAGTTAGAAAGAAAGAAAAAAAGATTAGTAAGAAAGAAAGAAAGATAGATTAGTTAGAAAGAAAGAAAGAAAGATAGATTAGTTAGAAAGAAAGATAGATTAGTAAGAAAGAAAGAAAGAAAGAAATATAGATAAGTTAGAAAGAAAGAAAGAAAAAAAGATTAGTTAGAAAGAAAGAAAGAAAGATAGATTAGTTAGAAAAAAGAAAGAAAAAAAGATTAGTAAGAAAGAAAGAAAGATAGATTAGTTAGAAAGAAAGAAAGAGATTAGTTAGAAAGAAAGATAGATTAGTAAGAAAGAAAGAAAGAAAGAAATATAGATAAGTTAGAAAGAAAGAAAGATAGATTAGTTAGAAAGAAAGAAAGAAAAAAAGATTAGTAAGAAAGAAAGAAAGAAAGATAAATTAGTAAGAAAGAAAGAAAGATTGATTAGTAAGAAAGATAGAAAGATAGATAGATTAGTTAGAAAGAAAGAAAAAAAGGTTAGTGAGAAAGAAAGAAAGAAAGAAAGATAGATTAGTTAGAAAGAAAGAAAGAAAGAAAGATTAGTTAGAAAGAAAAAAGGAAAGAAAGATAGATTAGTAAGAAAGAAAGAAAGAAAGATAAATTAGTTAGAAAGAAAGAAAGATTGATTAGTAAGAAAGATAGAAAGATAGATAGATTAGTTAGAAAGAAAGAAAGAAAAAGAGATTAGTGAGAAAGAAAGATAGATTAGTTAGAAAGAAAGAAAGAAAGAAAGTTAATTAAAAAGAAAGAAAGAAAGATAGATTAGGTAGAAAGAAAGATAGAAAGATAGATAGATTAGTTAGAAAGAAAAAGAAAGATAGTTTTTATTTAGAAAGAAAGAAAGATAGATTAGTTAGAAAGAAAGAAAGAAAGAAAGAAAGAAAGAAAGAAAGTTAATTAAAAAGAAAGAAAGAAAGATAGATTAGGTAGAAAGAAAGATAGAAAGATAGATAGATAGATTAGTTAGAAAGAAAGAAAGAAAGTTAATTAAAGAGAAAGAAAGAAAGATTAGTTAGAAAGATAGATTAGTTAGAAAGAAAGAAAGAAAAAAAGATTAGTAAGAAAGAAAGATAGATTAGTTAGAAAGAAAGAAAGAAAGAAAGAAAGAAAGAAAGAAAGAAAGAAAGAGAAAGAAAGAAAGAAATATAGATAAGTTAGAAAGAAAGAAAGATAGATTAGTTAGAAAGAAAGAAAGATGGATTAGTTAGAAAGAAAGAAAAAAGATTAGTTAGAAAGAAAGAAAGAAAGATAGATTAGTTAGAAAGAAAGAAAGAAAGAAAGAGATTAGTTAGAAAGAAAAAGAAAGATAGATTAGTTAGAAAGAAAGAAAGATAGATTAGTTAGAAAGAAAGAAAGAAAGAAAGAAAGTTAATTAAAAAGAAAGAAAGATTAGTTAGAAAGATAGATTAGTTAGAAAGAAAGAAAGAAAAAAAGATTAGTAAGAAAGAAAGAAAGAAAGAAAGATAGATTAGTTAGAAAGAAAGAAAAAAAGATTAGTTAGAAAGAAAGAAACATAGATTAGTTAGAAAAAAGAAAGAAAAAAAGATTAGTAAGAAAGAAAGATAGATTAGTTAGAAAGAAAGAAAGATTAGTTAGTAAGAAAAAGAAAGATAGATTAGTTAGAAAGAAAGAAAGATAAATTAGTTAGAAAGAAAGAAAGAAAGAAAGAAAGAAAGAAAGTTAATTAAAAAGAAAGAAAGAAAGATAGATTAGGTAGAAAGAAAGATAGAAAGATAGATAGATTAGTTAGAAAGAAAGAAAGAAAGTTAATTAAAAAGAAAGAAAGAAAGATTAGTTAGAAAGATAGATTAGTTAGAAAGAAAGAAAGAAAAAAAGATTAGTAAGAAAGAAAGATAGATTAGTTAGAAAGAAAGAAAGAAAGAAAGAAAGAAAGAAAGAAAGAAAGAAAGAGAAAGAAAGAAATATAGATAAGTTAGAAAGAAAGAAAGATAGATTAGTTAGAAAGAAAGAAAGATGGATTAGTTAGAAAGAAAGAAAAAAGATTAGTTAGAAAGAAAGAAAGAACGATAGATTAGTTAGAAAGAAAAAAGGAAAGAAAGATAGATTAGTAAGAAAGAAAGGAAGAAAGATAGATTAGTGAGATAGATAGATTAGTTAGAAAGAAAGAAAGAAAAAAGATTAGTGAGAAAGAAAGATAGATTAGTTAGAGAGAAAGAAAGATGGATTAGTTAGAAAGAAAGAAAAAAAGATTAGTAAGAAAGAAAGAAAGATAGATTAGTTAGAAAGAAAAAAGGAAAGAAAGATAGATTAGTAAGAAAGAAAGGAAGAAAGATAGATTAGTGAGATAGATAGATTAGTTAGAAAGAAAGAAAGAAAAAAGATTAGTGAGAAAGAAAGATAGATTAGTTAGAAAGAAAGAGATTAGTTAGAAAGAAAAAGAAAGATAGATTAGTTAGAAAGAAAGAAAGATAGATTAGTTAGAAAGAAAGAAAGAAAGAAAGAAAGTTAATTAAAAAGAAAAAAAGAAATATAGATTAGGTAGAAAGAAAGATAGATAGATTAGTTAGAAAGAAAGAAAGAAAGAAAGAAAGTTAATTAAAAAGAAAGAAAGAAAGATTAGTTAGAAGGATAGATTAGTTAGAAAGAAAGAAAGAAAGAAAAAAAGATTAGTAAGAAAGAAAGATAGATTAGTTAGTTAGAAAGAAAGAAAGAAAGAAAGAAATATAGATAAGTTAGAAAGAAAGATAGATTAGTTAGAAAGAAAGAAAAAAAAGATTAGTTAGAAAGAAAGAATGAAAGATAGATAGATTAGTTAGAAAAAAAGAAAGAAAAAAAGATTAGTAAGAAAGAAAGAAAGATAGATTAGTTAGAAAGAAAAAAGGAAAGAAAGATATATTAGTAAGAAAGAAAGAAAGAAAGATAGATTAGTGAGAAAGATAGATTAGTTAGAAAGAAAGAAAGAAAGATAGATTAGTTAGAAAGAAAAAGAAAGATAGATTAGTTAGAAAGAAAGATAGATTAGTTAGAAAGAAAGAAATAAATAAAGTTAATTAAAAAGAAAGAAAGATAGATAGATTAGTTAGAAAGAAAGAAAGAAAAAAAGATTAGTAAGAAAGAAAGAAAGATAGATTAGTTACAAAGAAAAAGAAAGATAGATTAGTTAGAAAGAAAGAAAGATAGATTGGTTAGAAAGAAAGAAAGAAAGAAAGTTAATTAAAAAGAAAGAAAGAAAGAAAGATTAGTTAGAAAGATAGATTAGTTAGAAAGAAAGAAAGAAAAAAATATTAGTAAGAAAGAAAGATAGATTAGTTAGAAAGAAAAAGAAAGATAGATTAGTTAGAAAGAAAGATAGATTAGTTAGAAAGAAAGAAATAAATAAAGTTAATTAAAAAGAAAGAAAGAAAGAAAGATAGATAGATTAGTTAGAAAGAAAGAAAGAAAAAAAGATTAGTAAGAAAGAAAGAAAGATAGATTAGTTACAAAGAAAAAGAAAGATAGATTAGTTAGAAAGAAAGAAAGATAGATTGGTTAGAAAGAAAGAAAGAAAGAAAGTTAATTAAAAAGAAAGAAAGAAAGAAAGATTAGTTAGAAAGATAGATTAGTTAGAAAGAAAGAAAGAAAAAAATATTAGTAAGAAAGAAAGATAGATTAGTTAGAAAGAAAGAAAGAAAGATAGATTAGTAAGAAAGAAAGAAAGATTAGTTAGAAAGAAAGAAAGATAGATTAGTTAGAAAGAAAAAGAAAGATAGATCAGTTAGAAAGAAAGAAAGATAGATTAGTTAGAAAGAAAGAAAGAAAGAAAGTTAATTAAAAAGAAAGAAAGAAAGTAAGATAGATTAGTTAGAAAGAAAGATAGATTAGAAAGAAAGAAAGATAGATTAGTTAGAAAGAAAGATAGATTAGTTAGAAAGAAAGATAGATTAGTTAGAAAGAAAGATAAATTAGTTAGAAAGAAAGATAGATTAGTTAAAAAACAAAGAAAGAGATTTGTTAGAAAGATAGATTAGTTAGAAAGATAGATTAGTTAGAAAGAAAGATAGATTAGTTAGAAAGAAAGATAACTTAGTTAGAAATAAAGAAAGATAGATTATTTAAAAAACAAAGAAAGATGGATTTGATAGAAAGAAAGATAGATTAGCTAGAAAGATAGATTAGTTAGAAAAAAAGAAAGATAGATTAGTTAGAAAGAAAGAAAGATAAATTAGTTAGAAAGTAAGATAGATTAGTTAGAAAGAAAGAAAGATTAGTTAGAAAGAAAGAAAGATTAGTTAGAAAGATAGATAGATAAGTTAGAAAGAAAGAAAGAAAGAAAGAAAGATTAGTTAGAAAGAAAGAAAGATAGATTGGTTAGAAAGAAAGAAAGATTAGTTAGAAAGAAAGATAGATAGATTAGTTAGAAAGAAAAAAGATAGATTAGTTAGAAAGAAAGAAAGTAAGAAAGAAAGAAAGAAAGATTGGTTAGAAAGAAAGATAGATTAGTTAGAAAGATAGAAAGAAAGATAGATTAGTTAGAAAGAAAGAAACATAGATTAGTTAGAAAGAAAGAAAGAAACATAGATTAGTTAGAAAGAAAGAAAGAAAGATAGATTAGTTAGAAAGAAAGAAAGATTAGTTAGTTAGAAAGAAAGAAAGATAGATTAGTTAGAAAGAAAGATAGATTAGTTAGAAAGATAGATAGATAGATTAGTTAGAAAGAAAGAAAGATAGATTAGTTAGAAAGAAAGATAGATAGATTAGTTAGAAAGAAAGATAGATTAGTTAGAAAGAAAGATAGATTAGTTAGAAAGAAAGAAAGAGATTAGTTAGAAAGAAAGATAGATAGATTAGTTAGAAAGAAAGATAGATTAGTTAGAAAGAAAGAAAGATAGATTAGTTAGAAAGAATGAAAAAAGAAAGAAAGAAAGAAAGATTGGTTAGAAAGAAAGATAGATTAGTTAGTAAGAAAGATAGATTAGTTAGAAAGAAAGAAAGATAGATTAGTTAGAAAGAAAGATAGATAGATTAGTTAGAAAGAAAGAAAGATAGATTAGTTAGAAAGAAAGAAAGATAGATTAGTTAGAAAGAAAAAAGATAGATTAGTTTGAAAGAAATAAAGAAAGATAGATTAGTTAGAAAGAAAGATAGATAGATTAGTTAGAAAGAAAGAGATTAGTTAGAAAGAAACATAGATAGATTAGTTAGAAAGAAAGAAAGATAGATTAGTTAGAAGGAAATATTAGTTAGAAAGAAAGAAAGATAGATTAGTTAGAAAGAAAGAAAGATAGATTAGTTTGAAAGAAATAAAGAAAGATAGATTAGTTAGAAAGAAAGAAAGAAAGAAAGAAAGATAGATAGATAGATAGATAGATAGATAGATAGATAGATAGATAGATAGATAGATAAGAAAGAAAGATAGATTAGTTAGAAATAAAGATATATAGATAGATTAGTTAGAAAGAAAGAAAGATAGATAGATAGATAGATAGATAGATAGATAGATAGATAGATAGATAGATAGATAGATAGATAGATAGATAGATAGATAGATAAGAAAGAAAGATAGATTAGTTAGAAAGAAAGATAGATTAGTTAGAAAGAAAGAAAGATAGATTAGTTAGAAAGAAAGAAAGATAGATTAGTTAGAAAGAAAGAAAGATAGATTAGTTAGAAAGAAAAAAAGATAGATTAGTTAGAAAGAAAGAGATTAGTTAGAAAGAAAGAAAGAGATTAGTTAGAAAGAAAGAGATTAGTTAGAAAGAAAGATAGATAGATTAGTTAGAAAGAAAGATAGATAGATTAGTTAGAAAGAAACATAGATAGATTAGTTAGAAAGAAAGAAAGATAGATTAGTTAGAAGGAAATATTAGTTAGAAAGAAAGATTAGTTAGAAAGAAAGAAAGATAGATTAGTTTAGAAATAAAGAGATTAGTTAGAAAGAAAGAAAGATAGATTAGTTAGAAAGGAAGAAAGATAGATTAGTTAGAAAGGAAGAAAGATCAGATAGATAGATAGATAGATAGATAGATAGATAGATAGATAGATAAGTTAGAAAGAGATAGATAGATAGATAGATAGATAGATAGATAGATAGATAGATAGATAGATAGATAGATAGATAGATAGATAGATAGATAGAGTTCATAAGTACATATAGAATGGGAGTTTAATTGAGTCCAAGGCTTTAGGGAATTTAGATTTGAGTTTATTTGGTGTAGACTACTGGGCCACCGTAGTCTTGGCTCATTTTGAACTGTTACAATGAAAGTCAATGGGATTTTTATGATTTTTAATATTAATTTTTAAGAAATCTGAAAGTCAAATCAGTCTGAAAAGATATAGCACACTAAGTCAGAACAGTTTGAAGGTCTGACCCGAGTTTGGAGTTTGTAGAGTTAAAGCTCTAGGACGAGTTAGAGTTTAAATTTTAGAGTCAGAAGAATAATAATAATAATAATAAGTTTAAATAGGATTTCAGTAAGTTGGCTTTCTCAAGCCAACTTAATAATAAGTTTAAATAGGATTTCAGTAAGTTGGCTTTTCCAAGCCAACTTAATAAGTTTAAATAGGATTTCAGTAAGTTGGCTTTTCCAAGCCAACTTAACTAGAAAAAGTTCGTCGAGACAAACTTTAAGTTGGCTTGTGAAAGTTTGGACCAATAAGTTTGAAGAAGTTTAAAGAAGTTTAAAGTTTAATTAGTTTATAGTTTAGTAAGAAAGAAAGAAAGATAGATTAGTTAGAAAGAAAGAAAAAAAGATTAGTAAGAAAGAAAGAAAGATAGATTAGTTAGAAAGAAAGAAAGAAAGAAAGAAAGATAGATAGATTAGTTAGAAAGAAAGATAGATTAGTAAGAAAGAAAGAAAGAAAGAAATATAGATAAGTTAGAAAGAAAGAAAGAAAAAAAGATTAGTTAGAAAGAAAGAAAGAAAGATAGATTAGTTAGAAAAAAGAAAGAAAAAAAGATTAGTAAGAAAGAAAGAAAGAAAGATAGATTAGTTAGAAAGAAAGAAAGAAAGAGATTAGTTAGAAAGAAAGATAGATTAGTAAGAAAGAAAGAAAGAAAAAAGATTAGTAAGAAAGAAAGAAAGAAAGATAAATTAGTAAGAAAGAAAGAAAGATTGATTAGTAAGAAAGATAGAAAGATAGATAGATTAGTTAGAAAGAAAGAAAGATAGATTAGTTAGAAAGAAAGAAAGAAAAAAGATTAGTAAGAAAGAAAGAAAGAAAGATAAATTAGTAAGAAAGAAAGAAAGATTGATTAGTAAGAAAGATAGAAAGATAGATAGATTAGTTAGAAAGAAAGAAAGATAGATTAGTTAGAAAGAAAGAAAGAAAAAAGATTAGTAAGAAAGAAAGAAAGAAAGATAAATTAGTAAGAAAGAAAGAAAGATTGATTAGTAAGAAAGATAGAAAGATAGATAGATTAGTTAGAAAGAAAGAAAAAAAGATTAGTGAGAAAGAAAGAAAGAAAGAAAGAAAGAAAGAAAGAAAGAAAGATAGATTAGTTAGAAAGAAAGAAAGAAAGATTAGTTAGAAAGAAAAAAGGAAAGAAAGATAGATTAGTAAGAAAGAAAGAAAGATAAATTAGTAAGAAAGAAAGAAAGATTGATTAGTAAGAAAGATAGAAAGATAGATAGATTAGTTAGAAAGAAAGAAAGAAAAAGAGATTAGTGAGAAAGAAAGATAGATTAGTTAGAAAGAAAGAAAGAAAGAAAGAAAGAAAGTTAATTAAAAAGAAAGAAAGAAAGATAGATTAGGTAGAAAGAAAGATAGAAAGATAGATAGATTAGTTAGAAAGAAAGAAAGAAAGTTAATTAAAGAGAAAGAAAGAAAGATTAGTTAGAAAGATAGATTAGTTAGAAAGAAAGAAAGAAAAAAAGATTAGTAAGAAAGAAAGATAGATTAGTTAGAAAGAAAGAAAGAAAGAAAGAAAGAAAGAAAGAAAGAAAGAAAGAAAGAGAAAGAAAGAAAGAAATATAGATAAGTTAGAAAGAAAGAAAGATAGATTAGTTAGAAAGAAAGATGGATTAGTTAGAAAGAAAGAAAAAAGATTAGTTAGAAAGAAAGAAAGAAAGATAGATTAGTTAGAAAGAAAGAAAGAAAGAAAGAAAGAGATTAGTTAGAAAGAAAAAGAAAGATAGATTAGTTAGAAAGAAAGAAAGATAGATTAGTTAGAAAGAAAGAAAGAAAGTTAATTAAAAAGAAAGAAAGAAAGATTAGTTAGAAAGATAGATTAGTTAGAAAGAAAGAAAGAAAAAAAGATTAGTAAGAAAGAAAGAAAGAAAGAAAGATAGATTAGTTAGAAAGGAAGAAAAAAAGATTAGTTAGAAAGAAAGAAACATAGATTAGTTAGAAAAAAGAAAGAAAAAAAGATTAGTAAGAAAGAAAGATAGATTAGTTAGAAAGATAGATAGATAGATAGATAGATAGATAGATAGATAGATTAGTTAGAAAGAAAGAAAGATAGATTAGTTAGAAAGAAAGATAGATAGATTAGTTAGAAAGAAAGATAGATTAGTTAGAAAGAAAGAAAGAAAGAGATTAGTTAGAAAGAATGAAAAAAGAAAGAAAGAAAGAAAGATTGGTTAGAAAGAAAGATAGATTAGTTAGTAAGAAAGATATAAAGAAAGATGGATTAGTTAGAAAGAAAGAAACATAGATTAGTTAGAAAGAAAGAAAGAAAGAAAGATAGATTAGTTAGAAAGACTAGTTAGTTAGAAAGAAAGAGATAGATTAGTTAGAAAGAAAGATAGATAGATAGATAGATAGATAGATTAGTTAGAAAGAAAGAAAGATAGATTAGTTAGAAAGAAAGAAAGATATATTAGTTAGAAAGAAAGATAGATAGATTAGTTAGAAAAAAAAGATAGATTAGTTAGAAAGAAAGAAAGATAGATTAGTTAGAAAGAAAGATAGATAGATTAGTTAGAAAGAAAGAAAGATTAGTTAGAAAGAAAGAAAGAATGATAGATTGGTTAGAAAGAAAGAAAGATAGATTAGTAAGAAAGAAAGAAAGGAATAAAGAACGATAGATTAGTTAGAAATAAAGATAAAGTAGTTAGAAAGAAAGATAGATAGATTAGTTAGAAAGAAAGATAGATAGATAGATTAGTTAGAAAGAAAGATAGATTATTTAGAAAGAAAGAAAGATAGATTAGTTAGAAAGAAAGAAAGATTAGTTAGAAAGAAAGAAAGATTAGTTAGAAAGAAAGATAGATAGATTAGTTAGAAAGAAAAAAAGAAAGAAAGAAAGAAAGAAAGAAAAATTGGTTAGAAAGAAAGATAGATTAGTTTGAAAGATAGAGATTAGTTAGAAAGAAAGAAAAGATTAGTTAGAATGAAAGAAAGATAGATAGATTAGTTAGAAAGAAAGAAAGATAGATAGATTAGTTAGAAAGAAAGAAAGATTAGTTAGAAAGAAAAAAGATAGATTAGTTAGAAAGAAAGAATAAAAGAAAGTAAGAAAGAAATAATGAAAGATTGGTTAGAAAGAAAGAGATTAGTTAGAAAGATAGATAGATTAGTTAGAAAGAAAGAAAAGTTAGAATGAAAGAAAGATAGAGTAGTTAGAAAGAAAGAAAGATAGATAGATTAGTTAGAAAGAAAGATAGATTAGTTAGAAAGAAAGTAAGGTAGATTAGTTAGAAAGAAAGATAGATTAGTTAGAAAGAAGAAAGATAGATTAGTTAGAAAGAAAGAAAGATAGATCAGTTAGCAAGAAAGAAATATTAGTTAGAAAGAAAGAAAGATTAGTTTGAAAGAAAGAAAGATTAGTTTGAAAGAAAGATAGATTAGTAAGAAAGAAAGAAATAAAGAAAGATTAGGTAGAAAGAAAGAAAGATTAGTTAGAAAGAAAGAAAGATAAGTTAGAAAGATAGATAGATAGATAGATAGATAGATAGATAGATAGATAAAGTTCATTAGTACATATAGAATGGTAGTTTAATTGAATCTAGGGCTTCAGGGAGTTTATATTTGAGTTTATTTGGTGTCCACTGCTGGGCCACCGTAGTCTTGGCTCAATTTGAACTGTTGCAATGAAAGTCAATGGGATTTTTATGATTTTTAATATTAATTTTTAAGAAATCTGAAAGTCAAATCAGTTTGAAAAGATATAGCACACCGAGTCAGAACAGTCTGAAGGTCTGACCCGAGTTTGGAGTTTGTAGAGTTAAAGCTCTAGGACGAGTTAGAGTCAGAATTTTTTGGGTAAGAAAAATAAGAAGAAGAAGAAGAAGAAGAATAATAACTAGAAAAAGTTCGTCGAGACAAACTTTAAGTTGGCTTGTGAAAGTTTGGACCAATAAGTTTGAAGAAGTTTAAAGTTTAAATTAGTTTAAAGTTTAATTAGTTTATAGTTCAGTAAGAAAGAAAGAAAGATAGATTAGTTAGAAAGAAAGATAAAAAAAAGATTAGTAAGAAAGAAAGAAAGATAGATTAGTTAGAAAGAAAGAAAGAAAGAAAGATAGATTAGTTAGAAATAAAAAAATAAAAAAAGATTAGTAAGAAAGAAAGATAGATTAGTTAGAAAGAAAGAAAGATAGATTAGTAAGAAAGAAAGAAAGATAGATTAGTAAGAAAGAAAGAAAGAAAAAAATAGTAAGAAAGAAAGAAAGATAGATTAGTAAGAAAGAGAAAGAAAGATAGATTAGTTAGAAATAAAAAAATAAAAAAAGATTAGTAAGAAAGAAAGATAGATTAGTTAGAAAGAAAGAAGGAAAGAAAGATAGATTAGTAAGAAAGAAAAAAAGATAGATTAGTAAGAGAAAGATTGATTAGTAAGAAAGATAGATAGATTAGTTAGACAGAGAGAAAAAAGATTAGTAAGAAAGAAAGATAGATTAGTAAGAAAGAAAGAAAGATAGATTAGTTAGAAAGAAAGAAAGATAGATTAGTAAGAAAGAAAGATAGATTAGTAAGAAAGAAAGAAAGAAAAAGATTAGTAAGAAAGAAAGAAAGATAGATTAGTTAGAAAGAAAGAAAAAAGATTAGTAAGAAAGAAAGAAAGATTAGTAAGAAAGAAAGATAGATTAGTTAGAAAGAAAGAAAGAAAAAAGATTAGTAAGAAAGAAAGAAAAAAAGATTAGTAAGAAAGAAAGAAAGATAGATTAGTAAGAAAGAAAGAAAGAAAAAAAGATTAGCAAGAAAGAAAGAAAGAAAGATAGATTAGTTAGAAAGAAAGAAAAAAAAGATTAGTAAGAAAGAAAGAAAGAAAGAAAAAAAGATTAGTAAGAAAGAAAGATAGATTAGTTAGAAAGAAAGAAAAAAAAGATTAGTAAGAAAGAAAGAAAGAAAAAAAGATTAGTAAGAAAGAAAGATAGATTAGTTAGAAAGAAAGAAAAAAGATTAGTAAGAAAGAAAGAAAAAAAGATTAGTAAGAAAGAAAGAAAGATAGATTAGTTAGAAAGAAAGAAAGAAAAAAAGATTAGCAAGAAAGAAAGAAAGAAAGATAGATTAGTTAGAAAGAAAGAAAAAAAAGATTAGTAAGAAAGAAAGAAAGAAAGAAAAAAAGATTAGTAAGAAAGAAAGAAAAAAAGATTAGTAAGAAAGAAAGATAGATTAGTAAGAAAGAAAGAAAGAAAAAAAGATTAGCAAGAAAGAAAGAAAGATAGATTAGTTAGAAAGAAAGAAAAAAAAGATTAGTAAGAAAGAAAGAAAGAAAAAAAGATTAGTAAGAAAGAAAGATAGATTAGTTAAAAAGAAAGAAAGAAAAAAGATTAGTAAGAAAGAAAGAAAAAAGATTAGCAAGAAAGAAAGAAAGAAAGATAGATTAGTTAGAAAGAAAGAAAAAAAAGATTAGTAAGAAAGAAAGAAAGAAAGAAAAAAAGATTAGTAAGAAAGAAAGATAGATTAGTTAGAAAGAAAGAAAAAAGATTAGTAAGAAAGAAAGAAAAAAAGATTAGTAAGAAAGAAAGAAAGATAGATTAGTAAGAAAGAAAGAAAAAAAGATTAGTAAGAAAGAAAGAAGGATAGATTAGTAAGAAAGAAAGAAAGAAAAAAGATTAGCAAGAAAGAAAGAAAGAAAGATAGATTAGTTAGAAAGAAAGAAAAAAAAGATTAGTTAGAAAGAAAGAAAGAAAGAAAAAAAGATTAGTAAGAAAGAAAGAAAGAAAGAAAAAAAGATTAGTAAGAAAGAAAGATAGATTAGTTAGAAAGAAAGAAAAAAGATTAGTAAGAAAGAAAGAAAAAAAGATTAGTAAGAAAGAAAGATAGATTAGTAAGAAAGAAAGAAAAAAGATTAGAAAGAAAGAAAGATAGATTAGTAAGAAAGAAAGAAAGAAAAAAAGATTAGCAAGAAAGAAAGAAAGATAGATTAGTTAGAAAGAAAGAAAAAAAAGATTAGTAAGAAAGAAAGAAAGATAGATTAGTAAGAAAGAAAGATAGATTAGTTAGAAAGAAAGAAAGAAAAAAGATTAGTAAGAAAGAAAGAAAAAAAGATTAGTAAGAAAGAAAGAAAGAAAACAAGATTAGTAAGAAAGAAAGAAAGATAGATTAGTTAGAAAGAAAGAAAGAAAAAAAGATTAGTAAGAAAGAAAGATAGATTAGTAAGAAAGAAAGATAGAAAAAAAGATTAGTAAGAAAGAAAGAAAGATAGATTAGTAAGACAGAAAGAAAGAAAAAAAGATTAGTAAGAATGAAAGAAAGATAGATTAGTAAGAAAGAAAGAAAGATAGATTAGTAAGAAAGAAAGAAAGAAAAAAAGATTAGTAAGAATGAAAGAAAGATAGATTAGTAAGAAAGAAAGAAAGATAGATTAGTAAGAAAGAAAGAAAGAAAAAGATTAGTAAGAAAGAAAGAAAGATAGATTAGTAAGAAAGAAAGAAAGAAAAAAGATTAGCAAGAAAGAAAGAAAGAAAGATAGATTAGTTAGAAAGAAAGATAGATAGATTAGTTAGAAAGAAAGATAGATTAGTTAGAATGAAAGAAAGATAGAGTAGTTAGAAAGAAAGAAAGATAGATTAGTTAGAAAGAAAGAGATTAGTTAGAAAGAAAGAAAGAGATTAGTTAGAAAGAAAGAGATTAGTTAGAAAGAAAGATAGATAGATTAGTTAGAAAGAAAGAGATTAGTTAGAAAGAAAGATAGATAGATTATTTAGAAAGAAACATAGATAGATTAGTTAGAAAGAAAGATAGATTAGTTAGAAAGAAACATAGATAGATTAGTTAGAAAGAAATAAAGAAATAAAGATAGATTAGTTTGAAAGAAATAAAGAAAGATAGATTAGTTAGAAAGAAAAAAAGATAGATTAGTTAGAAAGAAATAAAGAAATAAAGATAGATTAGTTAGAAAGAAAGAAAGATAGATTAGTTAGAAAGAAAGAAAGATAGATTAGTTAGAAAGAAAAAAGATAGATTAGTTTGAAAGAAATAAAGAAAGATAGATTAGTTAGAAAGAAAGATAGATAGATTAGTTAGAAAGAAAGAGATTAGTTAGAAAGAAACATAGATAGATTAGTTAGAAAGAAAGAAAGATAGATTAGTTAGAAGGAAATATTAGTTAGAAAGAAAGAAAGATAGATTAGTTAGAAAGAAAGAAAGATAGATTAGTTTGAAAGAAATAAAGAAAGATAGATTAGTTAGAAAGAAAGAAAGAAAGAAAGAAAGATAGATAGATAGATAGATAGATAGATAGATAGATAGATAGATAGATAGATAGATAAGAAAGAAAGATAGATTAGTTAGAAATAAAGATATATAGATAGATTAGTTAGAAAGAAAGAAAGATAGATAGATAGATAGATAGATAGATAGATAGATAGATAGATAGATAGATAGATAGATAGATAGATAGATAGATAGATAAGAAAGAAAGATAGATTAGTTAGAAAGAAAGATAGATTAGTTAGAAAGAAAGAAAGATAGATTAGTTAGAAAGAAAGAAAGATAGATTAGTTAGAAAGAAAGAAAGATAGATTAGTTAGAAAGAAAAAAAGATAGATTAGTTAGAAAGAAAGAGATTAGTTAGAAAGAAAGAAAGAGATTAGTTAGAAAGAAAGAGATTAGTTAGAAAGAAAGATAGATAGATTAGTTAGAAAGAAAGATAGATAGATTAGTTAGAAAGAAACATAGATAGATTAGTTAGAAAGAAAGAAAGATAGATTAGTTAGAAGGAAATATTAGTTAGAAAGAAAGATTAGTTAGAAAGAAAGAAAGATAGATTAGTTTAGAAATAAAGAGATTAGTTAGAAAGAAAGAAAGATAGATTAGTTAGAAAGGAAGAAAGATAGATTAGTTAGAAAGGAAGAAAGATCAGATAGATAGATAGATAGATAGATAGATAGATAGATAGATAGATAGATAAGTTAGAAAGAGATAGATAGATAGATAGATAGATAGATAGATAGATAGATAGATAGATAGATAGATAGATAGATAGATAGATAGAGTTCATAAGTACATATAGAATGGGAGTTTAATTGAGTCCAAGGCTTTAGGGAATTTAGATTTGAGTTTATTTGGTGTAGACTACTGGGCCACCGTAGTCTTGGCTCATTTTGAACTGTTACAATGAAAGTCAATGGGATTTTTATGATTTTTAATATTAATTTTTAAGAAATCTGAAAGTCAAATCAGTCTGAAAAGATATAGCACACTAAGTCAGAACAGTTTGAAGGTCTGACCCGAGTTTGGAGTTTGTAGAGTTAAAGCTCTAGGACGAGTTAGAGTTTAAATTTTAGAGTCAGAAGAATAATAATAACTAGAAAAAGTTCGTCGAGACAAACTTTAAGTTGGCTTGTGAAAGTTTGGACCAATAAGTTTGAAGAAGTTTAAAGTTTAAATTAGTTTAAAGTTTAATTAGTTTATAGTTCAGTAAGAAAGAAAGAAAGATAGATTAGTTAGAAAGAAAGATAAAAAAAAGATTAGTAAGAAAGAAAGAAAGATAGATTAGTTAGAAAGAAAGAAAGAAAGAAAGATAGATTAGTTAGAAATAAAAAAATAAAAAAAGATTAGTAAGAAAGAAAGATAGATTAGTTAGAAAGAAAGAAAGATAGATTAGTAAGAAAGAAAGAAAGATAGATTAGTAAGAAAGAAAGAAAGAAAAAAATAGTAAGAAAGAAAGAAAGATAGATTAGTAAGAAAGAGAAAGAAAGATAGATTAGTTAGAAATAAAAAAATAAAAAAAGATTAGTAAGAAAGAAAGATAGATTAGTTAGAAAGAAAGAAGGAAAGAAAGATAGATTAGTAAGAAAGAAAAAAAGATAGATTAGTAAGAGAAAGATTGATTAGTAAGAAAGATAGATAGATTAGTTAGACAGAGAGAAAAAAGATTAGTAAGAAAGAAAGATAGATTAGTAAGAAAGAAAGAAAGATAGATTAGTTAGAAAGAAAGAAAGATAGATTAGTAAGAAAGAAAGATAGATTAGTAAGAAAGAAAGAAAGAAAAAGATTAGTAAGAAAGAAAGAAAGATAGATTAGTTAGAAAGAAAGAAAAAAGATTAGTAAGAAAGAAAGAAAGATTAGTAAGAAAGAAAGATAGATTAGTTAGAAAGAAAGAAAGAAAAAAGATTAGTAAGAAAGAAAGAAAAAAAGATTAGTAAGAAAGAAAGAAAGATAGATTAGTAAGAAAGAAAGAAAGAAAAAAAGATTAGCAAGAAAGAAAGAAAGAAAGATAGATTAGTTAGAAAGAAAGAAAAAAAAGATTAGTAAGAAAGAAAGAAAGAAAGAAAAAAAGATTAGTAAGAAAGAAAGATAGATTAGTTAGAAAGAAAGAAAAAAAAGATTAGTAAGAAAGAAAGAAAGAAAAAAAGATTAGTAAGAAAGAAAGATAGATTAGTTAGAAAGAAAGAAAAAAGATTAGTAAGAAAGAAAGAAAAAAAGATTAGTAAGAAAGAAAGAAAGATAGATTAGTTAGAAAGAAAGAAAGAAAAAAAGATTAGCAAGAAAGAAAGAAAGAAAGATAGATTAGTTAGAAAGAAAGAAAAAAAAGATTAGTAAGAAAGAAAGAAAGAAAGAAAAAAAGATTAGTAAGAAAGAAAGAAAAAAAGATTAGTAAGAAAGAAAGATAGATTAGTAAGAAAGAAAGAAAGAAAAAAAGATTAGCAAGAAAGAAAGAAAGATAGATTAGTTAGAAAGAAAGAAAAAAAAGATTAGTAAGAAAGAAAGAAAGAAAAAAAGATTAGTAAGAAAGAAAGATAGATTAGTTAAAAAGAAAGAAAGAAAAAAGATTAGTAAGAAAGAAAGAAAAAAGATTAGCAAGAAAGAAAGAAAGAAAGATAGATTAGTTAGAAAGAAAGAAAAAAAAGATTAGTAAGAAAGAAAGAAAGAAAGAAAAAAAGATTAGTAAGAAAGAAAGATAGATTAGTTAGAAAGAAAGAAAAAAGATTAGTAAGAAAGAAAGAAAAAAAGATTAGTAAGAAAGAAAGAAAGATAGATTAGTAAGAAAGAAAGAAAAAAAGATTAGTAAGAAAGAAAGAAGGATAGATTAGTAAGAAAGAAAGAAAGAAAAAAGATTAGCAAGAAAGAAAGAAAGAAAGATAGATTAGTTAGAAAGAAAGAAAAAAAAGATTAGTTAGAAAGAAAGAAAGAAAGAAAAAAAGATTAGTAAGAAAGAAAGAAAGAAAGAAAAAAAGATTAGTAAGAAAGAAAGATAGATTAGTTAGAAAGAAAGAAAAAAGATTAGTAAGAAAGAAAGAAAAAAAGATTAGTAAGAAAGAAAGATAGATTAGTAAGAAAGAAAGAAAAAAGATTAGAAAGAAAGAAAGATAGATTAGTAAGAAAGAAAGAAAGAAAAAAAGATTAGCAAGAAAGAAAGAAAGATAGATTAGTTAGAAAGAAAGAAAAAAAAGATTAGTAAGAAAGAAAGAAAGATAGATTAGTAAGAAAGAAAGATAGATTAGTTAGAAAGAAAGAAAGAAAAAAGATTAGTAAGAAAGAAAGAAAAAAAGATTAGTAAGAAAGAAAGAAAGAAAACAAGATTAGTAAGAAAGAAAGAAAGATAGATTAGTTAGAAAGAAAGAAAGAAAAAAAGATTAGTAAGAAAGAAAGATAGATTAGTAAGAAAGAAAGATAGAAAAAAAGATTAGTAAGAAAGAAAGAAAGATAGATTAGTAAGACAGAAAGAAAGAAAAAAAGATTAGTAAGAATGAAAGAAAGATAGATTAGTAAGAAAGAAAGAAAGATAGATTAGTAAGAAAGAAAGAAAGAAAAAAAGATTAGTAAGAATGAAAGAAAGATAGATTAGTAAGAAAGAAAGAAAGATAGATTAGTAAGAAAGAAAGAAAGAAAAAGATTAGTAAGAAAGAAAGAAAGATAGATTAGTAAGAAAGAAAGAAAGAAAAAAGATTAGCAAGAAAGAAAGAAAGAAAGATAGATTAGTTAGAAAGAAAGATAGATAGATTAGTTAGAAAGAAAGATAGATTAGTTAGAATGAAAGAAAGATAGAGTAGTTAGAAAGAAAGAAAGATAGATTAGTTAGAAAGAAAGAGATTAGTTAGAAAGAAAGAAAGAGATTAGTTAGAAAGAAAGAGATTAGTTAGAAAGAAAGATAGATAGATTAGTTAGAAAGAAAGAGATTAGTTAGAAAGAAAGATAGATAGATTATTTAGAAAGAAACATAGATAGATTAGTTAGAAAGAAAGATAGATTAGTTAGAAAGAAACATAGATAGATTAGTTAGAAAGAAATAAAGAAATAAAGATAGATTAGTTTGAAAGAAATAAAGAAAGATAGATTAGTTAGAAAGAAAAAAAGATAGATTAGTTAGAAAGAAATAAAGAAATAAAGATAGATTAGTTAGAAAGAAAGAAAGATAGATTAGTTAGAAAGAAAGAAAGATAGATTAGTTAGAAAGAAAAAAGATAGATTAGTTTGAAAGAAATAAAGAAAGATAGATTAGTTAGAAAGAAAGATAGATAGATTAGTTAGAAAGAAAGAGATTAGTTAGAAAGAAACATAGATAGATTAGTTAGAAAGAAAGAAAGATAGATTAGTTAGAAGGAAATATTAGTTAGAAAGAAAGAAAGATAGATTAGTTAGAAAGAAAGAAAGATAGATTAGTTTGAAAGAAATAAAGAAAGATAGATTAGTTAGAAAGAAAGAAAGAAAGAAAGAAAGATAGATAGATAGATAGATAGATAGATAGATAGATAGATAGATAGATAGATAGATAGATAGATAGATAAGAAAGAAAGATAGATTAGTTAGAAATAAAGATATATAGATAGATTAGTTAGAAAGAAAGAAAGATAGATAGATAGATAGATAGATAGATAGATAGATAGATAGATAGATAGATAGATAGATAGATAGATAAGAAAGAAAGATAGATTAGTTAGAAAGAAAGATAGATTAGTTAGAAAGAAAGAAAGATAGATTAGTTAGAAAGAAAGAAAGATAGATTAGTTAGAAAGAAAGAAAGATAGATTAGTTAGAAAGAAAAAAAGATAGATTAGTTAGAAAGAAAGAGATTAGTTAGAAAGAAAGAAAGAGATTAGTTAGAAAGAAAGAGATTAGTTAGAAAGAAAGATAGATAGATTAGTTAGAAAGAAAGATAGATAGATTAGTTAGAAAGAAACATAGATAGATTAGTTAGAAAGAAAGAAAGATAGATTAGTTAGAAGGAAATATTAGTTAGAAAGAAAGATTAGTTAGAAAGAAAGAAAGATAGATTAGTTTAGAAATAAAGAGATTAGTTAGAAAGAAAGAAAGATAGATTAGTTAGAAAGGAAGAAAGATAGATTAGTTAGAAAGGAAGAAAGATCAGATAGATAGATAGATAGATAGATAGATAGATAGATAGATAGATAGATAAGTTAGAAAGAGATAGATAGATAGATAGATAGATAGATAGATAGATAGATAGATAGATAGATAGATAGATAGAGTTCATAAGTACATATAGAATGGGAGTTTAATTGAGTCCAAGGCTTTAGGGAATTTAGATTTGAGTTTATTTGGTGTAGACTACTGGGCCACCGTAGTCTTGGCTCATTTTGAACTGTTACAATGAAAGTCAATGGGATTTTTATGATTTTTAATATTAATTTTTAAGAAATCTGAAAGTCAAATCAGTCTGAAAAGATATAGCACACTAAGTCAGAACAGTTTGAAGGTCTGACCCGAGTTTGGAGTTTGTAGAGTTAAAGCTCTAGGACGAGTTAGAGTTTAAATTTTAGAGTCAGAAGAATAATAATAATAATAATAAGTTTAAATAGGATTTCAGTAAGTTGGCTTTCTCAAGCCAACTTAATAATAATAAGTTTAAATAGGATTTCAGTAAGTTGGCTTTCTCAAGCCAACTTAATAAGTTTAAATAGGATTTCAGTAAGTTGGCTTTTCCAAGCCAACTTAACTAGAAAAAGTTCGTCGAGACAAACTTTAAGTTGGCTTGTGAAAGTTTGGACCAATAAGTTTGAAGAAGTTTAAAGAAGTTTAAAGTTTAATTAGTTTATAGTTTAGTAAGAAAGAAAGAAAGATAGATTAGTTAAAAAGAAAGAAAAAAAGATTAGTAAGAAAGAAAGAAAGATAGATTAGTTAGAAAGAAAGAAAGAAAGAAAGATAGATAGATTAGTTAGAAAGAAAGATAGATTAGTAAGAAATAAAGAAAGAAAGAAATATAGATAAGTTAGAAAGAAAGAAAGATATATTAGTTAGAAAAAAAGAAAGAAAAAAAGATTAGTAAGAAAGAAAGAAAGATAGATTAGTTAGAAAGAAAAAAGGAAAGAAAGATAGATTAGTAAGAAAGAAAGAAAGATAAATTAGTAAGAAAGAAAAAAGATTGATTAGTAAGAAAGATAGAAAGATAGATAGCTTAGTTAGAAAGAAAGAAAAAAAGATTAGTGAGAAAGAAAGATAGATTAGTTAGAAAGAAAGAAAGAAAGAGATTAGTTAGAAAGAAAAAGAAAGATAGATTAGTTAGAAAGAAAGAAAGATAGATTAGTTAGAAAGAAAGAAAGAAAGTTAATTAAAAAGAAAGAAAGAAAGATAGATTAGGTAGAAAGAAAGATAGAAAGATAGATAGATTAGTTAGAAAGAAAGAAAGAAAGATAGATAGATTAGTTAGAAAGAAAGAAAAAAAGATTAGTTAGAAAGAAAGAAAGAAAGATAGATTAGTTAGAAAAAAAGAAAGAAAAAAGATTAGTAAGAAAGAAAGAAAGATAGATTAGTTAGAAAGAAAAAAGGAAAGAAAGATAGATTAGTAAGAAAGAAAGAAAGAAAGATAAATTAGTAAGAAAGAAAGAAAGATTGATTAGTAAGAAAGATAGAAAGATAGATAGAAAAAAAGATTAGTGAGAAAGATAGATTAGTTATAAAGAAAGAAAGAAAGAGATTAGTTAGAAAGAAAAAGAAAGATAGATTAGTTAGAAAGAAAGAAAGATAGATTAGTTAGAAAGAAAGAAAGAAAGAAAGAAAGTTAATTAAAAAGAAAGAAAGAAAGATAGATTAGGTAGAAAGAAAGATAGAAAGATAGATAGATTAGTTAGAAAGAAAGAAAGAAAGTTAATTAAAAAGAAAGAAAGAAAGATTAGTTAGAAAGATAGATTAGTTAGAAAGAAAGAAAGAAAAAAAGATTAGTAAGAAAGAAAGATAGATTAGTTAGAAAGAAAGAAAGAATGAAAGAAAGAAAGAAAGAAAGAAATATAGATAAGTTAGAAAGAAAGAAAGATAGATTAGTTAGAAAGAAAGAAAAAAAGATTAGTTAGAAAGAAAGAAAAAAAGATAGATTAGTTAGAAAAAAAGAAAGAAAAAAAGATTAGTAAGAAAGAAAGAAAGATAGATTAGTTAGAAAGAAAAAAGGAAAGAAAGAAAGATTAGTAAGAAAGAAAGAAAGAAAGATAGATTAGTGAGAAAGATAGATTAGTTAGAAAGAAAGAAAGAAAAAAAGATTAGTGAGAAAGAAAGATAGATTAGTTAGAAAGAAAGAAAGAAAGAGATTAGTTAGAAAGAAAAAGAAAGATAGATTAGTTAGAAAGAAAAAAGGAAAGAAAGATAGATTAGTAAGAAAGAAAGAAAGATAAATTAGTAAGAAAGAAAGAAAGATTGATTAGTAAGAAAGATAGAAAGATAGATAGATTAGTTAGAAAGAAAGAAAGAAAAAAAGATTAGTGAGAAAGAAAGATAGATTAGTTAGAAAGAAAGAAAGAAAGAAAGAAAGTTAATTAAAAAGAAAGAAAGAAAGATAGATTAGGTAGAAAGAAAGATAGAAAGATAGATAGATTAGTTAGAAAGAAAGAAAGAAAGTTAATTAAAAAGAAAGAAAGAAAGATTAGTTAGAAAGATAGATTAGTTAGAAAGAAAGAAAGAAAAAAAGATTAGTAAGAAAGAAAGATAGATTAGTTAGAAAGAAAGAAAGAATGAAAGAAAGAATGAAAGAAAGAAAGTAAGAAAGAAAGAAAGAAATATAGATAAGTTAGAAAGAAAGAAAGATAGATTAGTTAGAAAGAAAGAAAAAAAGATTAGTTAGAAAGAAAGAAAGATAGATTAGTTAGAAAGAAAGAAAAAAAGATTAGTTAGAAAGAAAGAAAGAAAGATAGATTAGTTAGAAAAAAAGAAAGAAAAAAAGATTAGTAAGAAAGAAAGAAAGATAGATTAGTTAGAAAGAAAAAAGGAAAGAAAGATAGATTAGTAAGAAAGAAAGAAAGAAAGATAGATTAGTGAGAAAGATAGATTAGTTAGAAAGAAAGAAAGAAAAAAAGATTAGTGAGAAAGAAAGATAGATTAGTTAGAAAGAAAGAAAGAAAGAGATTAGTTAGAAAGAAAAAGAAAGAGATTAGTTAGAAAGAAAGAAAGATAGATAGTTTAGTTAGAAAGAAAGAAAAATAGATTTGTTAGAATAAAAGATAGATTAGTTAAAAAGAAAGAAAGATAGATAGATTAGTTAGAAAGAAAAAAGATAGATTAGTTAGAAAGAAAGAAAGAGATTTGTTAGAATGAAGGAAAGATAGATTAGTTAGAAAGAAAGATAGATAGATTAGTTAGAAAAAAAGATAGATTAGTCAAAACGAAAAGATGGATTAGTTAGAAAGAAAGAAAAATAGATTTGTTAGAATAAAAGATAGATTAGTTAAAAAGAAAGAAAGATAGATAGATTAGTTAGAAAGAAAGTTAGATTAGTTAGAAAGAAAGAAAGATAGATTAGAAAGAAAGATAGATAGATAGATTAGTTAGAAAGAAAGATAAATAGATTAGTTAGAAAGAAAGAAAGAAAGATAGATTAGTTAGTTAGAAAGAAAGTTAGATTAGTTAGAAAGAAAGATAGATTAGTTAGAATGAAAGAAAGATAGAGTAGTTAGAAAGAAAGAAAGATAGATTAGTTAGAAAGAAAGATAGATAAGTTAGAAAGAAAGATAGATAGATTAGTTAGAAAGAAAGATAGATTAGTTAGAAAGAAAGATAGATTAGTTAGAATGAAAGAAAGATAGAGTAGTTAGAAAGAAAGAAAGATAGATTAGTTAGAAAGAAAGATAGATTAGTTAGAATGAAAGAAAGATAGAGTAGTTAGAAAAAAGAAAGATAGATTAGTTAGCAAGAAAGATAGATTAGTTAGAATGAAAGAAAGATAGAGTAGTTAGAAAGAAAGAAAGATTAGTTAGAAAGAAAGATAGATTAGTTAGAAAGAAAGATAGATAGATTAGTTAGAAAGAAAGATAGATTAGTTAGAATGAAAGAAAGATAGAGTAGTTAGAAAGAAAGAAAGATTAGTTAGAAAGAAAGATAGATTAGTTAGAAAGAAAGATAGATAGATTAGTTAGAAAGAAAGATAGATTAGTTAGAATGAAAGAAAGATAGAGTAGTTAGAAAGAAAGAAAGATAGATTAGTTAGAAAGAAAGTTCGATTAGTTAGAAAGAAAGAAAGATAGATAGATAGATAGATTAGTTAGAAAGAAAGATAAATAGATTTGTTAGAAAGAAAGAAAGAAAGATAGATTAGTTAGTTAGAAAGAAAGTTAGATTAGTTAGAAAGAAAGATAGATTAGTTAGAATGAAAGAAAGATAGAGTAGTTAGAAAGAAAGAAAGATAGATTAGTTAGAAAGAAAGATAGATAAGTTAGAAAGAAAGATATATAGATTAGTTAGAAAGAAAGATAGATTAGTTAGAAAGAAAGTTAGATTAGTTAGAAAGAAAGATAGATTAGTTAGAATGAAAGAAAGATAGAGTAGTTAGAAAGAAAGAAAGATAGATTAGTTAGAAAGAAAGATAGATAAGTTAGAAAGAAAGATATATAGATTAGTTAGAAAGAAAGATAGATTAGTTAGAAAGAAAGTTAGATTAGTTAGAAAGAAAGATAGATTAGTTAGAATGAAAGAAAGATAGAGTAGTTAGAAAGAAAGAAAGATAGATTAGTTAGAAAGAAAGATAGATAAGTTAGAAAGAAAGATATATAGATTAGTTAGAAAGAAAGATAGATTAGTTAGAAAGAAAGATAGATTAGTTAGAATGAAAGAAAGATAGAGTAGTTAGTAAGAAAGAAAGATTAGTTAGAAAGAAAGAAAGATTAGTTAGAAAGAAAGATAGATTAGTTAGAAAGAAAGATAGATAGATTAGTTAGAAAGAAAGATAGATTAGTTAGAATGAAAGAAAGATAGAGTAGTTAGAAAGAAAGAAAGATAGATTAGTTAGAAAGAAAGTTCGATTAGTTAGAAAGAAAGAAAGATAGATAGATAGATAGATTAGTTAGAAAGAAAGATAAATAGATTTGTTAGAAAGAAAGAAAGAAAGATAGATTAGTTAGTTAGAAAGAAAGTTAGATTAGTTAGAAAGAAAGATAGATTAGTTAGAATGAAAGAAAGATAGAGTAGTTAGAAAGAAAGAAAGATAGATTAGTTAGAAAGAAAGATAGATAAGTTAGAAAGAAAGATATATAGATTAGTTAGAAAGAAAGATAGATTAGTTAGAAAGAAAGTTAGATTAGTTAGAAAGAAAGATAGATTAGTTAGAATGAAAGAAAGATAGAGTAGTTAGAAAGAAAGAAAGATAGATTGGTTAGAAAGAAAGATAGATAAGTTAGAAAGAAAGATATATAGATTAGTTAGAAAGAAAGATAGATTAGTTAGAAAGAAAGTTAGATTAGTTAGAAAGAAAGATAGATTAGTTAGAATGAAAGAAAGATAGAGTAGTTAGAAAGAAAGAAAGATAGATTAGTTAGAAAGAAAGATAGATAAGTTAGAAAGAAAGATATATAGATTAGTTAGAAAGAAAGATAGATTAGTTAGAAAGAAAGATAGATTAGTTAGAATGAAAGAAAGATAGAGTAGTTAGTAAGAAAGAAAGATTAGTTAGAAAGAAAGATAGATTAGTTAGAAAGAAAGATAGATTAGTTAGAAAGAAAGATAGATTAGTTAGAATGAAAGAAAGAGAGTAGTTAGAAAGAAAGAAAGATAGATTAGTTAGAAAGAAAGATAGATTAGTTAGAATGAAAGAAAGATAGAGTAGTTAGAAAGAAAAAAGATAGATCAGTTAGAAAGATAGATTAGTTAGAAAGAAAAAAGATAGATTAGTTAGAATGAAAGAAAAAATAGATTAGTTAGAAAGAAAGAAAAATAGATTTGTTAGAATAAAAGATAGATTAGTTAAAAAGAAAGAAAGATAGATAGATTAGTTAGAAAGAAAGTTAGATTAGTTAGAAAGAAAGAAAGATAGATTAGAAAGAAAGATAGATAGATAGATTAGTTAGAAAGAAAGATAAATAGATTAGTTAGAAAGAAAGAAAGAAAGATAGATTAGTTAGTTAGAAAGAAAGTTAGATTAGTTAGAAAGAAAGATAGATTAGTTAGAATGAAAGAAAGATAGAGTAGTTAGAAAGAAAGAAAGATAGATTAGTTAGAAAGAAAGATAGATAAGTTAGAAAGAAAGATAGATAGATTAGTTAGAAAGAAAGATAGATTAGTTAGAAAGAAAGATAGATTAGTTAGAATGAAAGAAAGATAGAGTAGTTAGAAAGAAAGAAAGATAGATTAGTTAGAAAGAAAGATAGATTAGTTAGAATGAAAGAAAGATAGAGTAGTTAGAAAAAAGAAAGATAGATTAGTTAGCAAGAAAGATAGATTAGTTAGAATGAAAGAAAGATAGAGTAGTTAGAAAGAAAGAAAGATTAGTTAGAAAGAAAGATAGATTAGTTAGAAAGAAAGATAGATAGATTAGTTAGAAAGAAAGATAGATTAGTTAGAATGAAAGAAAGATAGAGTAGTTAGAAAGAAAGAAAGATTAGTTAGAAAGAAAGATAGATTAGTTAGAAAGAAAGATAGATAGATTAGTTAGAAAGAAAGATAGATTAGTTAGAATGAAAGAAAGATAGAGTAGTTAGAAAGAAAGAAAGATAGATTAGTTAGAAAGAAAGTTCGATTAGTTAGAAAAAAAGAAAGATAGATAGATAGATAGATAGATTAGTTAGAAAGAAAGATAAATAGATTTGTTAGAAAGAAAGAAAGAAAGATAGATTAGTTAGTTAGAAAGAAAGTTAGATTAGTTAGAAAGAAAGATAGATTAGTTAGAATGAAAGAAAGATAGAGTAGTTAGAAAGAAAGAAAGATAGATTAGTTAGAAAGAAAGATAGATAAGTTAGAAAGAAAGATATATAGATTAGTTAGAAAGAAAGATAGATTAGTTAGAAAGAAAGTTAGATTAGTTAGAAAGAAAGATAGATTAGTTAGAATGAAAGAAAGATAGAGTAGTTAGAAAGAAAGAAAGATAGATTAGTTAGAAAGAAAGATAGATAAGTTAGAAAGAAAGATATATAGATTAGTTAGAAAGAAAGATAGATTAGTTAGAAAGAAAGATAGATTAGTTAGAAAGAAAGATAGATTAGTTAGAATGAAAGAAAGATAGAGTAGTTAGTAAGAAAGAAAGATTAGTTAGAAAGAAAGATAGATTAGTTAGAAAGAAAGATAGATTAGTTAGAAAGAAAGATAGATTAGTTAGAAAGAAAGATAGATTAGTTAGAATAAAAGAAAGAGAGTAGTTAGAAAGAAAGAAAGATAGATTACTTAGAAAGAAAGATAGATTAGTTAGAATGAAAGAAAGATTAGTTAGAAAGAAAAAAGATAGATCAGTTAGAAAGAAAGATAGATTAGTTAGAAAGAAAAAAGATAGATTAGTTAGAATGAAAGAAAAAATAGATTAGTTAGAAAGAAAGAAAAATAGATTTGTTAGAATAAAAGATAGATTAGTTAAAAAGAAAGAAAGATAGATAGATTAGTTAGAAAGAAAGTTAGATTAGTTAGAAAGAAAGAAAGATAGATTAGAAAGAAAGATAGATAGATAGATTAGTTAGAAAGAAAGATAAATAGATTAGTTAGAAAGAAAGAAAGAAAGATAGATTAGTTAGTTAGAAAGAAAGTTAGATTAGTTAGAAAGAAAGATAGATTAGTTAGAATGAAAGAAAGATAGAGTAGTTAGAATGAAAGAAAGATAGAGTAGTTAGAAAGAAAGAAAGATAGATTAGTTAGAAAGAAAGATAGATAAGTTAGAAAGAAAGATAGATAGATTAGTTAGAAAGAAAGATAGATTAGTTAGAAAGAAAGAAAGATAGATTAGTTAGAATGAAAGAAAGATAGAGTAGTTAGAAAGAAAGAAAGATAGATTAGTTAGAAAGAAAGATAGATTAGTTAGAATGAAAGAAAGATAGAGTAGTTAGAAAGAAAAAAGATAGATCAGTTAGAAAGAAAGATAGATTAGTTAGAAAGAAAAAAGATAGATTAGTTAGAATGAAAGAAAAAATAGATTAGTTAGAAAGAAAGAAAAATAGATTTGTTAGAATAAAAGATAGATTAGTTAAAAAGAAAGAAAGATAGATAGATTAGTTAGAAAGAAAGTTAGATTAGTTAGAAAGAAAGAAAGATAGATTAGAAAGAAAGATAGATAGATAGATTAGTTAGAAAGAAAGATAAATAGATTAGTTAGAAAGAAAGAAAGAAAGATAGATTAGTTAGTTAGAAAGAAAGTTAGATTAGTTAGAAAGAAAGATAGATTAGTTAGAATGAAAGAAAGATAGAGTAGTTAGAAAGAAAGAAAGATAGATTAGTTAGAAAGAAAGATAGATAAGTTAGAAAGAAAGATAGATAGATTAGTTAGAAAGAAAGATAGATTAGTTAGAAAGAAAGAAAGATAGATTAGTTAGAATGAAAGAAAGATAGAGTAGTTAGAAAGAAAGAAAGATTAGTTAGAAAGAAAGATAGATTAGTTAGAAAGAAAGATAGATAGATTAGTTAGAAAGAAAGATAGATTAGTTAGAATGAAAGAAAGATAGAGTAGTTAGAAAGAAAGAAAGATAGATTAGTTAGAAAGAAAGTTCGATTAGTTAGAAAGAAAGAAAGATAGATAGATAGATAGATTAGTTAGAAAGAAAGATAAATAGATTTGTTAGAAAGAAAGAAAGAAAGATTAGTTAGAATGAAAGAAAGATAGAGTAGTTAGAAAGAAAAAAGATAGATCAGTTAGAAAGAAAGATAGATTAGTTAGAAAGAAAAAAGATAGATTAGTTAGAATGAAAGAAAAAATAGATTAGTTAGAAAGAAAGAAAGAAAGAGATGTATAGATAGAAAGAGAGATAGATAGTTGAAAGAGATAGATAGATAGATAGATAGATAGATAGATAGATAGATAGATAGATAGATAGATAGATAGATAGATAGATAAGTTTATTAGTACATATAGAATGGTAGTTTAATTGAGTCTAGGGCTTCAGGGAGTTTAGATTTGAGTTTATTTGGTGTCCACTGCTGGGCCACCGTAGTCTTGGCTCAATTTGAACTGTTGCAATGAAAGTCAATGGGATTTTTATGATTTTTCATATTAATTTTTAAGAAATCTGAAAGTCAAATCAGTTTGAAAAGATATAGCACGCCGAGTCAGAACAGTCTGAAGGTCTGACCCGAGTTTGGAGTTTGTAGAGTTAAAGCTCTAGGACGAGTTAGAGTCAGAATTTTTTGGGTAAGAAAAATAAGAAGAAGAAGAAGAAGAAGAATAATAACTAGAAAAAGTTCGTCGAGACAAACTTTAAGTTGGCTTGTGAAAGTTTGGACCAATAAGTTTGAAGAAGTTTAAAGAAGTTTAAAGTTTAATTAGTTTATAGTTTAGTAAGAAAGAAAGAAAGATAGATTAGTTAGAAAGAAAGAAAAAAAGATTAGTAAGAAAGAAAGAAAGATAGATTAGTTAG